>CAKNXH010062140.1:65802-121509 GCA_932178445.1 Andricus quercusramuli
CTTTAAGGTTCGACTAGCCAGGGTTATTATTTCTTTTTCGTTCTTGTTGTTTAATTGATACAATACAGCACCGAGCGCGTAGTTACTTGCATCTGTTTCTAAGTAGAATCCTTTTCGTGGATCTGGAAAGTACAACATTATAGAGTTTCCAAAGAGTTTTTTAACTCTTTCAAAACTTTCTTGGGCCTCTTGGTCCCACTTCCAGGGTACTCCCTTTTTTATTAATTTTAATAGTGGCACTGTCTCAGCGGCATGCTCCTTGCTGAATTTTGAGTAAAAATTAATAAGTCCTAGGAAACCTCGTAGCTGTTTGACGTTTCGAGGCGCTGGAAATTCATGAATGCTGTTTATTTTGTCTGGATCGGGTTTAACTCCTTCCGTCGTGAGAATAAATCCCAAGAACTTGGTTTCTTTCTTAAAGAAGTGTGATTTACCTAAGTTCAGCGTTAGATTATTATTCTCTAGTCTTTCGAGTATTTCATCCAGGTGTTCTAAGTGTATCTCATTTGTCTCCGATGTGATTAACGTATCGTCTACAAATGAGATAATTTGTTCGCCGAGCCCCTGCAGTGCATAATCGAGCCCGCGCACGAGAGCCGCTGTGCTCGTTTTCAGGCCGAAAGGTACGACCAGAAATTCGTAGCTTCGCCCTCGATACTGAAAGGCGGTGTACTGCCTTGAGTCGGGATGCAATGGCACCTGCCAGAAGCTGCTTGTCATATCGAGATTTGACATTACATTCATTCCTCGACACTTTTGAAACAATACTTCAGCCGGTTCTGGGCATTCCCAATCCTCTATCAGAATCTCATTCAATCTGCGGGCATCTAGGCATAATCTGACAGAACCATCCTTTTTTATTACGGGTACGAGGGGGTTAATGTACGGACTCGTTGAGCGCTGTATAATGCCAAGTTGCATCATGCGTTGGATTTCTTCATCTACCTTCCCTCTATGAGCCATAGGGATCGGATAGCTGCGTCCAATGAATGGTTGTCCTTCTCGCACCTTTAGCACGTGCTGGTAGTTTTGTAGTCGGCCTGGCTCTCGTCGAAACACCTGTCGATGTCGCCACAGGATTTCGGTAAGTTTGTTTCGTTCTATTGTGGTTAATCCTTGACTTTCTTTGATCTTCTCTCTGATTTCTTCCCTCGTAACTTGAAGTGGGAGTTCTCTTCCAACATGCTCCTCCTCTTGTTCGTTGTTTATTTTTATCATTTCCATTTCTGATGACGATTCTAGTGCACATAGGTCGAAGTCTCCATTTTGCATGTTCTTGCCTTCATCTTGCAAGATTCGGACGGTGGGTTGTCCCTGCAAATAGGGGAAGGTGAGAGTTCTTGAGTCGAGGTCTATATTGGTCTTATATTCCTCCAATACGTCAATTCCAATGATGCAGGTCCTCGAGAGGCGTGGCACAATTAGGAATGCTAATTGGATGCTGGCGCTTGGTAATTGCACGTCGGCATAGATTTGCCGGCTGAGGCGCACGGCCTTGCCCCCCAGCGGGCCAGCCACTGCAACACCTGCCAATGGTAGGCACGGGTACCGGCTGAATCTTTCTTTGTTGCCGTTTAGAAACTCCTCCGAGATACAGGTAATTTCGGCACCTGTATCAATGAGGGCCTTAGTCACGATCCCTGCAACCAGAATGTTGGCAGTATAACATTTTGATCGCTTCTTTTCTGCCGCCGGTTCTGACTCCACAGTTAACTCTTCTCGAGTATTGGTGAGCATGTGTGTAGTGTACATTATTTCGCTCGCCACGTCAATTTCTATGGGATGCATTTCTATTGACGTGGCTCCTGATCGTTTCCCGTCTCTGAAAATGAATCCTCATGTGGGTACTCCTCATTTTCTATCGTTGATGGGGCCTCGATTTCCATATTCTGCACTTTGTATGGAGACTGATTTTGTTGTTGCCTCCACGAGCTGCCTTCATTTTGTATTCTTTGCCCCCCAGCACCTGTGTTGGGTTTTGACACTGAGTTGTTGTTCGGTCGGTTCGTTGCGTTGCTGCCATTTTGTGATGCCCAGTTGTTACCTGTGTTGGCTGATCGATTATATCCACCGTTGTTGTTATTGGATCTCCAAGCCCCATTGTTTTGAGCGCTATTGTCACGTCCTGAATTTTTATTTCGCCATTCATTGTAGCTGTTGTTTGTACTACCAATTTTATCGAACTCCTCCAGGAGTTCTATCAACTGTTCGCATGTATTTATGCCGCGACCTACAATGGCATATTTGATCTCGTCGTTGTAATGACGAGCCAGTTTTTTAATGATTTCCTTGTGGTCCGGTGTAGGTGATAACTCGCTAACATTCGCAAACATCTTTGTGGCGTATTCGGCACGTGATTTATCTTTGCCGGCTTGGAAGTGTCCGAATTCGAGCTTCTTCTTTATTTCATATTGAGTATGTTCATTCCAGTACCTTTGCTGAAATTTCAATATGAAGCTGTCAAAGTCCGTGACGTTCGGTTTCACCACCAACCACCAGTCGTTGGGCGGTCCCGATAACGATTTCTCAATGAGGTAGTCCGCATCACAGGGCCTGGGACGTACCACCTCCCAGTATTGTTTAAGTTGTCGCAGGTACCTCATTGGATTACCCTCGCCATTGAACTCGGGTAGGATGTACTTGATGTGTGGCTTAGCTGCAGCTGCGCTCCCATTTGACCTGTTGTTGATGTCTTCTGAGATTCTTTCTGCTACACGTGTCTGGGCGGTCTCGAGGCGATTTATTTGGGCCTGCATTCTCGCCTCCCTCTCTTCCATGCTTTGTGTCATCGTAGTAGTTGCTTCCAGCGAACGACTCACGCTGTTTTCCAAAGCTGTCATTTTCTTTTGCAGCACTCTCTCTTTCTCTGCCTCTTGCATCTCTCGGTTTCTTTTGTCCTCGGCCAACATACGTTGAGTACGTTTCTCCAACTCATCCAACCTTTGGTTGATTAGAATCCACACCTGCTCAGAGCTTGAGTTAATCGCCTCTGAGGGTGTGCTGAGATTGTCCTCCATGTCGTTGGGTGATACGTTCCTTATTGTAGTGACCAAGTCCTCACAACCGTTATTTTCTTCTACCAGGGCCTTTTTCGTCATTCGTGACGAACGGGTATTTGTTTTACTCATTTTGTCGATATTAACCACTCGCGATAAAAAAAAAGAAAGTTTCTTTTTGTTTCTCAAGGGATTTTTCAAAAGTTTCAAGAAATGTTTTCTTTTTTCACTTTTTTGCTCACTTATTGTTTGTGTTTTTGCACTAAAATTTCAATTTATTTTTCACAATGTTCTTTCACTCAAACTACACTTTACAATTTATTGTTGCAATTTTCTTTTGTGTTCCTCAAGCCATTTATCGAGTTTTTCCATACTACGGGTGTCCTCGTTTAGACTGATTCGCATTGTCATTCTTTCAAGATCATCGATATCATGAGGCATTACTCGATGGCTTGTAGGTGTTGGAAAGTACACTTTATTGTAAGGTTTGTTCTTAAAAAATGCATCGACTAATTTTTTCGTTTTGTCGTCCATAATTCAATTTATTCAAAAACAGAGAACCTTATACTTTTTTCAACTCGCATGCCCCACGTTGGGCGCCAATTGTAACCGCCAGACTTTAGGCTATGTTAACTTTTGACCCTAATTAGTTTAATTAACTCATAATTAGAGTCGAATATAATAATATAAGGGGCTCATATGGAGAAAGAATAAGATTCTCTTTTATAATGAACGATTTTTATTTCTTAATCCTGATCTAACCTATTTGTACACTCAGTTTCTAGACCCTAATCTAAATTCGATTGAATATTCAAAATCAAAGTAATAAAAGGTTTTATTTTATAAGTATAAATTCCAATAACGTTAATTCAACTTTTCACACATTAAGAATGTAGTTGCACTTCGGGCAAGCTTAATTCTATAATCCTATTTCGTTTTAATTTTATACGCACATTAAGTATACAATACTATAGTTTTTACAATGCGAATTTTTCGCTTTCAATCCTCCGTACTTTCGTGATAATTACAGCTGCACTTCGGGCACGCTGAGTTAATCAATCAACTATATATCAGAAAAATAGAAACCTATATTGAGGTAAGATGAATCAATTATATTTTTGGTGCGACTTTGACGCTTTTTCTTATATTCTTTTTAAAGATATTTAAAATACAAGGTAAGGATTTCCTTCCTTTGTGATTTTAGGGACTCCTTAGAAACTCTCAATTATTTCTCAGAAATTGGGTTTATACTTTACTTCTAACTTCAGTCTTATTTCTCTCTAAGGAGGCCTTTCTCCGAGCAAGGAATCCCTTAATGGATATTTACTCTATAGCTACCACAAGTCTAATTATACTGTTATTTGAATGTTATATAAACTGCACATAGGCATAAAGGAAACAATTAACAGATAAAATCTTCAATGTAACCTGTCGATCAGGTGTTGGGACTTAATCCCCTAGGTTGCCACTGTGGCACGTTCGCACGAAAACGGGCTGTACCGAGGAAGCCTCGAGTTCAGGTAGGCGCCGTTGCGCAAGGATGGGAGAGCTAGGTAGACTTCCAAGAGCTGACTCTATTTTTAAAGAGGCTCGAAATACTAATACCCAGTCTGAGGGTCTTCAAAGATTTAAGAACGCAGTGTCCTTTCTCAAAATGGAGAGAGAGATATTTTGGGTACTCTCGTACTTTTGTGAACAATCGACTTCGTAGCCAGATAGCGGAGTAGACTCCCCTTTCTCCCTATAGTCGGCTTGGACACAAATGAACGGTCGTAAATTATTGTCTTTAGTTATTCTGACAACTTGCCACGGTAGACCCCGACAAATTCTCGTCAACGTAAAGAGAATGATTTATTTTTAAAATACCTTTCTACAAGTCAGGGCTTTTGCCTGTATAATAAATTGATGGATTTAAAATGGCACTCTAGCCGAATTTTATCAGAGAAATTTATTCAGTGGAACTATGCCACAAAAAGTCTTTATAATTCTGGTGGAACTCAGCCACAAAACTCTCTATTATTTTAATATTCGCTCAAAGAAGTTTGAAGAAAATTCTCAAATCCTAGAACAAATTCGTAGATCGCTACTGAGACTAAGTTATCTATCCGAGCAGTTTGAAGAGATTGATCGCTCCAAACTCCCCCAAGAAGAACTTAGCCCTTTTTGGAATAAGTACTGACGGCTAAGTCTTTTGGACTTAGGAGCCAGTCGCTTATCCACACTGGATGAATTGGGAGACAAGAAATGGGAATAGATTCCCAAGCCTTCTCTCTTGTGTTCACCCTTGCGACCTGCGCCTTTCAGCTACAGGATCAAGAATGCCGTTTTTCGGCTGTGGAGCTCTTTTTATATTTTCGCCCCCGTTAATCCTCCCACGCTTACGCAACTAAGTCAGAGTGGGAGTTTTCCGCGTCTGCGCCTCTCTCTCTCTCTCCTGAGTGATGCAACTTTTCAGAGGCATCACGCAGGAGTTAGCTTTTTGCCTATTTTTAGGCTGCCCCTGTAACTCGCAGGTTACAATATATATATGTATATCTGGTGTTTTTTTAACTTGAGATATCGAAATATCTAAAAAAATACGAAACCTATGAAAAAAATATCCGTAATAAAACCTTTTTATTCTCGAGGAAGAAAGGCGACTTTGAACAAATTTACCAACCGCCCCCCCCCCCCCAGGAGGCAGGGGGTGGGTTTTTTCGCGAATCGACAAAAAATTTCTGTATAAGACTTACGTATTTTATGCAGGAGAATCTGAATCTGTGACAAAAAATTGGGGTTTCCATTTGAAATTACGAAGTTACCTCCACTCCTGCCTCCTGGGGTAGAGTAGGGTAAATTTGGTCAAAGTCGCTTTTCCCCTTTAGAATAAGAAGTTCTTATCACAGATATTTTTTTCATAGGATGCGTATTCATATATTTCGATGTCTCAAGTTTAAAAAAACACCCAGTTTATACATCTGGTAGACTGTTCACGGAAGGGTTCGAAAGTTCGCCCAAGAACGGAGGATTTTGAATTACAGACTGAACAAGACAAAGCTGCTGACAATCAAGCAAACTATAGTTCACAAAATACAGCTGTTATCTGACGCAAGGAGGAGAATACAGGAAGAGGAGACATGGATCAGGGAGAATCAACAGTTTCTCGCTGACCCATCGCGCCTCTTCAGCGATCTCCCTGTTTCTGTCAAAAATCCACCCAAGCCCAAGGAGGTGGAGACTTTTTGGAGATAGGTATACAAGATCCCGAAAACACTAAAGTTGAAAGAAGATACTGACAATATTATCCGCTTCAAGGAGTTTTACCGAAGAGATGAAAAAAGCACTTAGAGGCACGAAGGACTTTTTCGCTGCTGGACCAGATTGTATCAAGAACTTCTGGTGGTAGACGCACTATACTTATAGGCCAATAACTTGTTTGAACACACTCCATAAGATCTTCACAGCTGTCCTAAGCAACAGTATTGTTCGACGAATTGAGCCTGCGTGGTGATAGATGTACGAACAACGTGGCTCGATAAAAGGGGTAGCAGGCTGTCGAGAGAACCTGCTAATTGACAGGTGTGTCTGTAAAGACG
This sequence comes from Andricus quercusramuli, assembly GCA_932178445.1. NCBI lineage: Eukaryota > Metazoa > Arthropoda > Insecta > Hymenoptera > Cynipidae > Andricus > Andricus quercusramuli. The sequence goes on from CAKNXH010062140.1 coordinate 72,374, forward strand.
CTGCAGCCCATCAGCGCGCTGATGGGCTGCAGCTCGTCGTATCAATGGCCTGGATTGAGTACCGAAAAGCTTTCAATTCAACATCTCATAAAGTATAAACTTATCATCTGTCTGTTGGAAAGCTTAAAGGTGCATCCACACATAGTGAGATACATAAAGAGATTGATGCCCCTTTGGAAAACTAGATTTACTATCTCATCTGGGAATTATCGTGTGACAACAAACAACGTCACCTTCCAGAGGGGCGTCTTTCAGGGTGATAGCATAAGCCCTTCGTGTTTTTGCATCACACTTCTGCATCTATCTCTCGCACTACGAATTTTCTTCTGGATACATCTGTGGCGACACTAATCAGCGCGAGCATAAGGTCACTCATGTATTTTATATGGATGACCTGAACCTCTGGTAAAAGCAAACTTCGAACTGCTATAAACATCGTTGAGAAATACACAGGAGACACTGGGATGGACTTTGGATAGAACAAGTATGCCAAAATTAATCTGAAGAAATTTAAGATTACTGACGTTCTCAAGGACCCTGCGCTTGTGGATATAAGTGTTAATAGACATCTTTATACTGGAGACACCTATACATACCTGGGTGTGCCTCAAAGCTGCATTCAGGACGTAACATCAGTGAAGGAGTCTCTCCGAAGCAGATACAAGCACCTGCTTCGACAGATTTGGTCTTCCAATCTGTCGGCGTTGAACAAGGTATCTGCGACTAATGTTTGCCGTCCCGATTCTACTCTACTCGTTTGGGGTGGTTCAATGGACGAAGAACGAGCTCACGGCCCTTGATATCACCACACGTAAAATCATGCATATGCATAAAAGCTTGCATAACAATTCGTCAGTTGCGCGATTATACATTTCACGCCGACAAGGCAGACGCGGGCTTTTAAATCTCCCGTATCTTTATGACGGAATTGTTCTAAGTACAGCTTACATCGTTGCGCGTGGCAGAGATCCTCTCCTAAGAATGGCCAGGAACCACGAGATCATTAGCGAAGGAGTGCTCCTTCATAAAGCCGCGGAGCAAGCGGCGGAAACCCTTGATCTGAATCTTAACAACAGAAGTAACGAAAGTGCATTACTCCATCTGAAAGTTTCACTACTACTAGCCGAAGTGAAGAAAGCAGAGGTTGAAAATTTTCACCAACAGCTACTCAACAAGAAAATGCACGGAAACTTTCAAAGAAATGTAGAAAAACAGTCCTTGTTGAAGGAGCGAACTTTTGCTTTCTTCAGATCATCAAAGCTTAATTTAGGTACAGAGGGCATTATTTTCGCTTGCCAGGACGGTGGTACTATTTCCACCTTAGCATACCGCGACCGCATTTTATGTTAAGAAGTTCCCAGCTATAGGTGCAGAGTGTGTCATGCACACGCTGAGAACCTAGAACACATACTACCGGTGTGTCCCACCTATGCAGGAGCGACGAATATCAACAGACATAATGCGGCCCTAAGAGTGCTTTATTACCATCTTTATCGCTTTTACGGTGTTGGCCGCGACCCTGTCCTACCGAACGCTGCAAGGGAGATAGAGTCAATTCTCCAAAACGAGAAGAATCAAATTTTCTGGAACTACGATTTTCGGACAGCAGTCTCCGTTGCACTCGGGGCTTGGCATCGTTCTCCAAGACTTCGAGAAACGAACTATATTCGTGATCAAATTTCCGGCCCCGTCTGAATACAACATCACTGCCAAGGAAAAAGAAAAGGAGGAGAGGTATCAAGACCTTAAAAGGGAGCTGCAACCCTCGTGCCAAAAATATGCCAAGGCACTTGCGGGATGGATGCAGAAAGCTGTAATGCTTTGGTCGCTTCATGTCCTCGTGACACACGAGGGTTTCGCCCGCCCGTCTTTGTGATTTTATTGTGCCCTGTGACCGCCCATCTCACGGTTGTGAGACATAGCCATAAGTGTGATTTACCGCGGTTCTGCTGGGAGTCAGTGTCATTTTTAGATGGCAGTCGCTCTTAATGGAACTCGCGGTGGTTGTTTAACCCTTTCTTCAAATGATATATATAGTGTATATGATATTATAGTTTTGCTTCTTGTTATTCTATATAAATTAGGAATTAGGTATGTAGCAATTATTATTTCATAAAAATTTTATTTTTGAAAATCTCGTTGAATCCAGTTAGGATCCTATTAGGACCCTAATAGTTTCCAACGTCGAAAACGATTCGAATAATTAATTGGCGTTTCCTACGTCGTTTCCGACGTCGGAAACTATTAGGATCCGCCGTAGGATCCTACGTAAGCTGCGACCTCGGCGACGACGCAGGAAACTATTAGCATCCGACGTAGGATCCGACGTCGGGTTTTTTAGTAAGGCAGAATTAAAAGCTGAAGTCTCCAGAAATCAACCCCACATAAGCGGTTCTCGGCAGAGAGCCATGTTTTGACAAGAATACATTTTTTTTACAAAAATGTTGAACCGATTTATTTGCTTTCCATACTAGTTAGATTCATTGGCTCCAAAGAAAGGGCTCCTAAAATATTCAGGATTAAATCTTATTTGAAGTACTTACAATCAGTGGTACATTTCGCCGTTTTAGAAAAATTTTCTCTTCCTAATTTGGCATTATTTCATGAAACATGTATTGAAGGACATTATGATTTCAATTTATTTTTAAAGTCAAAATTAGGTTATGGTATCCAATGCTACGATATCTGAAAATGATCTAAAATTACTTTTTACGTTTTTAAAATAAAATGAATAAATAAATGCATGTAACAAAATGTCCATAAATATTTTCATCATGAAATATGAACGTTTTTCTCACGTACGATATCTGATACTAATTCGCCACACGCATTTACTTAGGTAGTTAGGAGCATTTCAATCAGTCATATTATTTTTGTGACCTTTTCTCTCACAGATATATGAGACTGTGCTAACGAAATTTTATAAAGAAAAACCATTCAGTTCAGTCACGACAAACCCTATAAATTAAGGCGCACTGTATGTGGATAATTACTCATATGAAAAAGTCAAAACTAAAAGCGTTTTTAATTGAAGAATTTTAAATTAGATTATTTCAAGGTAACAAATTTTAAACAAATTTAATTTTAGAATGGAAGCCTAAATATCGTTGAATGTAACAAGCACCTTTGGATACAATAATTTTTAATGATCAAATACTCAAATTACGTCGAGATGAAGATAATATAAAAAGCGCATTTAATGTACAAGTGAGATACGAAATAACCTTGGAAACGCTTGCATCAACATCTTATCTTTCAGAAAAGATAAAGAAGTTTCTTGAATAATCATATGTATTAGAATATTTCAGTATTTGACCATGACATAAGGAATAATTATTTATAAATACACATGAACTGTCATACAAACAAAAACATCAAACACTAAAAACAAGCCAATAGAATTGCTCGTCGCTTCCCATAATGCACTTTAGCACTAATCTGCGAACCCCCAAGTGGAAAATACAGTATGGTGCCGATTCTTACAACAGGCGCAATACCGCGCCAGTTATCAAGCAGCTTTCATGCCAGTACCGAAACTCAGTACCACGCCAAGCGTTGGAAAGTTACTAGTTTAGTATTGGCGAGGTACTGATTTGGTACACCGTGTACCGACTGCAATGCTCCCCCGTGTGTTGGTACAGTAACGGTTTGGTGCTGGCCCAGTAACGAAATGTGAACTATGGTTAAGTCCAGCTTTCAGCACTATGCCATGCGTTGGATTATTACAGGCTCAGTACTGGCAGAGTACAAACTTCCATTGCCGTTCATCGACCAGCAACAGCATTATGCCATGCGTTGGCTCGGTACAGATTCGATACTGGCAGATTCAAAACTCCGATCACTGGTTATCTACCGGCTACAGTATTATGCCGTGTGTTGGCTCGGGAAAGGCTCAGTACTGGCAGAGTAAAAACTTCCATTGCACATACTTTTATGGACGGTTATCTACCGGCTACAGCATTATGCCATGCATTGATTCTGTACATCCTATTTTTGGGATGAGAAACCCGAATCTGGAATTAATTTTCAGTTACAATGCTTTTCTCTCGCCGAAAATTGAATTTCCGAAGTTTTGCTTTTTTCGCAGGATCTACTTATCGTACCAAGAAAATAATGCAACCACGTTTTCCACGTTGCCGTACTCCGTCGGAGTTCACCACTGGCGCAGTACTGCCTCAGTACTGGTCACGAGTACAGATAATCAGGAATTCGCCCAGTAGTGACTAACGGCTGTCTCCACGATTGGCGCAGTACTATACCGACGGTATAAATATTTGAAAAATTAAAAAAGTACGTTTAAAAATATGGTTTAAGGCACCTAAATACCAGACCTTACACGAATGTTGAAAACATTTTGTTTTAAAAACTTGTCAAAGTTCATGATAAAATTTCTAATGTCCGTCGTTGAAAATTGTTAATTTTCATAAAAAATTACATTTCCTGTCATAGTGGAAAGTTGTGAAGTAGTCTAAAACGTGAAAAAACGAAATATTTCACGAAGAAAAATTGTAATCGATTGAAATTATTTAATTAAAAATTATTTTATTGACATTCCTATTAAGTAATATATGTATTCACTCTGAACAGGACCATTAATATTTGAAGTCGAAATACTCACAATCAGTTGATATATTTTTTTTAGATACTTTTTTGCCATATCGTTATAGCATAGCAGCACTGGCTGCCAGTCACGTGCCAGTACTAGCCGGTACTGGCGCAGTGCTGCGCCTGTTGTGAATTTCCCATTGGGTTAAAGCTAAGAGTATGCCGTTCTTTGACCGTCACTTTGTCAGAAGTAAATCTGTACCATTACGACCCAACACCAACTAACAGCCTTCGTTATGCCACTATTATATTGTTGCTACGCCAATATAACGTCAGTATCATGACGACCTAGCTCCAATGAAAAGTAGTTGTTGTGCCAGCACTAGATTGGTACTATGCCAGTATTATTCCAGTACCCTGACGACTTAACACCAGCATATATCCGAGATTATGCCGTGCATATATTGTCACTGTACCAGTATTAAAGCAGTACTGGTCTGGTACTGACTGCCAGTGTTGTGCCAGGTCATCTTTCGGAAGCTTGCCAGTACCACGCCAGAATCAAAACTTCTTGTTTGGTACTGGCGCGGTACGGTGCCAGTTGTAAATTTCTACTTGGGCCGTAACATAAGTGTGATCCGTCACATTTAGAACCCCCTTTTCCAGGTTCACTTTTGAAAAATGTGTGTTAGTGACTGGTCATATCTCAAATCCCTCCTGCAGGTCGCCCTTTAAAAAATACGCATCAGTGACTGGTTACAGAAGAGTCGTTGGTCGTATCTCGAACCCATTTTCCAGGCCATCTTTTTGAAAAAACGTACTAGTTACTGGTCACAGAAGAGTAGTTATGAGAAGTGATGAGAAATCATGAGATGTTGTACTATTTACACTGAGAAACCCTTGTTTGTATTTCTTGTTAAAAATCACACTAGATTTCACTATCTGAACTTTGCAATGAGAGGCAAAAAGCAAATTTTAATAATATTTACTAACCTCAATAGTAACTCGTAGCTACTTAAAGAATTATAAAATATATTGGAATAAAAGTTAAAAGAATTGCATTTATTGTAATAGACATTTGAAGTATTTATTAACCTCTGTAGTAAAACTGCAAGTCTGCACTATTTACTAATTTTGGTAGGAGAAAATAGTAAATTTGTTGGATTAATATCTGTAGAAGATAACAGTATTTACAAAGTGCTGTAGTAAAGTGATGCGCAGGGACCGTGCGCACCGAATTACTAACTGGTTAGCAAAATCTGCTACAGTGGGAATAGTAAAAAAAAATAAATACGTGTTGCTTACTTTAACACAAGCATACCTACACACATGTTCTACATTTAACGCATAATTCACATTTATTTAAATTAAGAATTGACAACATTAGAAATTACATATATGTATATATTCTTAAAAGATAGTATTTTATATTATAAAGCTGAAACAGAAAAATCGGGTTAGAAGAAAACGAAGGCTGGCGGGAATCGAACACGCGTCTCCGGGACAGCAGTCGGGCGGTGATCCATCTACCTATAAGACATTGTGGGACTCAGAATGAAAACTTCCATATGACCTAAATGATAGAAAGTTTATTGGTTCTAATTCATTTAATCCTTAATTGATTAATATTCATGATATTTTTATAATTTTAAACAACAAAATTTTTAATGTAATTAAAATAAGTAAATTTTTTTTTTAAATTATGTTTTTTTGCGGATTTTGCATTGAAACATAAATTAGATGTCATTTTCGCAACCTAAAAATATGATCGGCGATCGACAAACGTCAGATGCACTCGGCCGCGCTCGGTCCAAGGCTCGATACTTTCTGCTAAATCAGCTAGTAATATTTAGGACCAAATTTAATAATTGGTATTAACCTTTGTTACAAAAAGTAGGAAATGTCCATAATTCACATCGTGTTCCTACAGACAATAGTAATTTCTTCTACATATTTAGTATATTATGTTATTTAAAATACTTATTACTTTTATTTTTTTTGTACAATTTATTAATTTCTCTACTAATTTTTCCTACATCGGATTTTACTACAGAGAATAGTAAGGATTGCTATTACCAAATAGGAAATCTTCTTATAAAAATAGTATAACTTATTATTGAACCGCTGGCGATCAAAAGGGGATACGCCCGAAACGCCGTCGTTTTAGTTGGCCCCTGGGTCATATTTTTTTTCAGGTCAAATTTTAATTTTTTAATAACATATCCCAATAGAAAATTTTATTGCGCATATTTTTAGTCCTATACATAAATGTGATAACTTTATTAGTTTTCGAAATAATCAAGAAAATGTTACTTTTTTCTGCAATCGCAAAATACGAATTTTTTGTGTTCAACTCGCCACAAGTTCTACAATAATAGGAATTTTGTAATAAAAATTTCAGAAAATATGCACCATCATATAAAGAAACGAACGGTATTCATAGAATTCCAATGATTTTTCACTAAAAATTTACAACGATTTTTATTCTTCTCATGGCGTAAATTAGATGTTGAAAGATTCAAACGCTTCGGGAGTCGAACGAATTTTCAAAAAATTAAAATTAACCATCACCTGAATTTTCGTTAGGATTCAAGGAAGTTTTTGGGAAAATATCAGGCAATTATGTTTCATAGTTTCAAAGCCACAATTGATTTAAGATCTCAGCACCGTCCCGTACGCGTGCTAGCTCGTCCTGCAATATCAACGTACGTATAACAGCGGACGATTGGGAGGTCTAGCCGGCCACAAAAATAATAATGAAGACATTATCATTTACATTTGTTTATTATTTTTGAATAACAAATTATAAAAATTAAAACTTACTTTTCTTTTACACCGTCCTTTATAGTTTCAGATTTAGTAATATATTCCTTTCCCTACAATGTAACATAAGTTTTGTAAACTTTTTGATTCAAAGAAACATCTATTCATTGAATGCTCTCCATTAATTTCGTGATAATTTGATATTTAAAACTTTTTACATTTTCAATAGTAGAATTCAATGTAAAAGATTATATTAGATTAGACTATTCGAACTAATTTTAAAATACAAGATTTTGTAGAAAAAGCTATTAAGAAATCAAATAAGAAATAATAATAGGATAATAAAATTATCAGAAAAGTTCATTTTTAATTTTCTCTAATACTTTTAAATAGTACCTTATTTCGGGAACATTTTTTCTTATTCTTCAACCAATTTTCTTCACACCTATTTCTTTTCCTGCCTCGACCCATATTTAGGTTCTTTTTAGCTTAAGTAAACTTAAACTATCCTAAACAGAATATTATATGCTAACACTTTTCTACAATAATGCTTCTGTGCATTATGTTCCTTAGGAGAGAATCAAAATAAATATATGCTTTTTTGTTTTGGCGTCCGGCTTGACCTTCCAATCGTCCGCTGTTATATAGACGTTGATATTGCAGGACGAGCTAGCACGCGTACGGGACAGCGCAGAGATCTTAAATCAATTGTGACTTTAAAACTATAAAACATAATTACCTGATATTTTCCAAAAAACTTCCTTGAATCCTAACAAAAGTTTGGGTGATCGTTAATTTCAATTTTCTGAAAATTCGTTCGACTCCCGAAGCGTTTGAAACTTTCAATATGTAATTTACGCAATGAGAAGAATAAAAATCGTTATAAATTTTTAGTGACAATTAATTGAAATTCTATAAATAACGTTAGTTTCGTTATATGATAGTGCATATTTTCTGAAATTTTTATTACAAAATTCCTATTATTGTAGAACTTGTGGCGAATTCAACACAAAAAAATCGTATTTTGCGATTGCAGAAAAAAGTAACATTTTCTTGATTATTTCGAAAACTAATAAAGTTATCACATTTATGTATAGGACTAAAAATATGCGCAATAAAATTTTCTATTGGGATATGTTATTAAAAAATTAAAATTTGACCTGAAAAAAAATATGACCCAGGGGCCAACTAAAACGACGGCGTTTCGGGCGTATCCCCTTTTGATCGCCAGCGGTTCTATTTATGTATTAAAATGTCAAAATTTAAGCATTTTGCCCCCATTTGCTATCCGTTTTAGTAATTTTTCTAACCTAAAGTTTCTCAGTGTAGCTTACGTTGAGAAACATCTTCATGGAAAAAGGAGTTCGTTGACGCCAAAATTTGCCGAACTAGAAAATTCAAATCCAGCATTATTTTCTGGACTAGCGGGCAGTAATAATGCTCTGTTATAGCGTTCGAGTCTGTAGTGCATCACTGATGCCATAATATAATTGTCAATGAAAATCTGTGATCGCATGAATATTTATTTTCTCTTAACCAAATTGTTATGATGTTATAATAGTTTAGTCATATGAAAGAGGTTGGGATTTTTTTTTTGACAATTTGCACAATGTAATACTTTTTTATATATGGCATGAGTCACCAGCCCGATTCAAAAAGTATTCGGTCTCGAATCTAATTATTTGTATCTGTTATCAATACATATAGATTTCATTCAATTTTTGTTTCGGAAAAATTAGATATGTGAGTGTGGCCATCTCTACTGGATCGTTGTAAACAGTGGTTATTTTCTAATACCTAAAAAACGAGATATTGCTCAAGTTCTCTGCTAGAACATACAATGACACAGTATATTTAAAATTGCATGAATAAATGTGGCGTTTCACAAGGAAAGGGCCCACTTTGTCGATCGTAGTAGGGAATATTTGCGTTTTTGTGAACAAAGGCCAAAAGTGTCGATTTTTGCGTTTCGACTAGGAATCATAATTTAATCTATCATGCTCTATCTCGGGACATTATACTTATGTTCCGAAATGATGACAATTGATTAAATTTGATGTTGAAGGAAAACACATATTTAAAACGTGCGCTTATGGCATTCACCAATTTTAGATGCGTTTTTCTAGCAAAGCAGGTTTCCGAAGTTCCATCTTCAAAAAGGAGCCATTTCAGAAGCCGCGTCTCATTTCCTATATAGGTATAAGAATACTAGAAGAGCCAAAGAAACTTAAAGTGTAAATCAAATACTAAATTCATCATTTTATAATATTTTTACATAAATTGATTGGCCTTGTTTATTGCGTTGTTCATAAGGGGCAAAATAATGTATAAATTAGAACAATTTATTTTTTCAAAAGAACGTTGAATTTGTAAAATCAATTCTTCAATAGCCTTATTATTACATTTGAATCATGTACTTAAATGTATAACCTTTAATGACGTGTTCAGCGTAATGAATTACGTAAAATGTATGCTGAATGTCCACTTTGAAAATTACCCGCACCACTGATAGATACTTTGCTCTACCTATACAGTAACAGAAAAGTTGCGTTATAAAGCGCAATAAAATTTATGTACATGAATTTGTGAATTAAATTATGAAATGAATGAGGAAAAAATCTTTCTCATTATGTGGCACTGTGAACAAAGAATATTTAATTGTAACCTGCATTGTGGAATCTTCTAGAAACTCCAATAGCAGTTTTGAATAAATTATAAAAATGATTACCTTTACAGGCAGGCAGTGGAATATTTCGTATATATAAAGCTGCAAGATCATTCCATCATTCAACATTCAACATGGCATCTGTAAGATCTGTTATTGTCTTCTTCCTAGTGTGCATTATTACACTATCTCAGATGGCTGGTACTGACGCCAAAGAGAATCCAGTAGTAGTAATCACTCCGCATTGCGACCCCCACAACCATTATAATTGTTGATAGTATCCAGCTTTTTTATTGCAGTAGTAAGTCAAAAGTTTCTGAATATTTTATTTTTGCATATAATAAAGTTTTAGATAAAGATGATATACAACATTATATTTGTAATATTATAATATTATAATATTATATTTGTAATATAGACCCTTACCCCTGCTCTTAAAAAAATATTTCAAAATCCCATGGTAATAGCCTGTCTGGTATATGCATATTTTCTTCTGTTACGAATCCTCTTTAAACAATTTTATGAGTAGAAGAAATAAAAAATAAAAATGCAGAAAATTCATACCATCTATACTTCTTTTTCAATTATCTATATACAGGCATTTTTCAATCAAATAAATGTATAAGTTCATAAATTTCAGATGGGGACATTTTCAAATATATACCTATATGCTTTGCTCAAAGAAAAATATAATGTAATTATAGTTTAGTACACCATTTAGAAATATACCCTTAAGAATTGTGTAGTTTTATTTTTATAACATACCATTGTATTGTCAGAATGTAAAAGAACAATTCTTTTTTATTTTCCAGAATGAATGACGCACCTTCTTTGTCAGCCCTTTCACAAATAGAATACATTTAAGCTGTTGAACTGAAATAAAAAAAGCCACATAATAAACTAAAAACTATTCTGCATCACTGTAGAGGTTATGAAGCCGAGGATGGGTGTGAAATACTCGATGATCTCGAATTTCTACATCCAAGCTTGACTGTCGATAACCAAATTAACATCAGGTTCTAGTGAAGAATTCCATGCTTCGTAAAGGTATGGCGAATCTATCTACATCTAGTGGGGCCCCGACCACAGAATTCCTAAAATCATATTCCTATTGCCTGAAGTATTAATTTGGAGTGTTTTCACGGTTTTAGTATGCAGAAATATTGTTTTTTTGTGTCCATGTAAACGGGTTTTTTCCAAAAACTTGATTTGGGGCACTATTAAACATTTTCTTTGGAATCAGGCACGTACGTGTCAGTTAAAGTTAAAGAGGTTATGGCAAGTACAGCCGTCCAGTGCTTCGCCAGAGCCACGAAGAAGTATAAGGAGATCCAACTCTATGGGCCAGTTCGGAAAATAGTTTCGCTTTGTGTTATTATTTCTTGATGCAATTTTGTGTTATGTTTGAGAAATATTCTTCTCCAAGATCGGACAGGAAAAGCGCCTGCAAGAGCAGAGACGATTTCGGAGCCAAAAGTTTCGCTTAATGCAAAAAGTCGAACAAGAATGCGATGAGAGTGAGGTTATGATGTTTGGAGCTGCTCGCTCCGACGACCACGTAAAATTGAAAACCACGTCAGTAAAAATAATGACAAAAAAATATTCTCCAATATCATAATACAAAAAATGTCGAATAAGTAAATGTAGAAAAATCGCGGTAGGTGCAAAAATAAAAATAAATCAATTAAAATTAAGGGATTGGCATTTTTTAGTGTACTATAATTATTTGAGCTGCTATTTACTATACACGTAAAGATTCAACGGGCCAAAATATCAGTGAGAAAGTGTTCCTCACGGAATCGGAAAATATTCTTCCCAGCGCCATGGACTGGGAAGGAGGAAGGAAGGTCCGCGCTGCTGTCCACAATAATAATTAATAAAATTATATTATCATATATATATATACATATATTGCCAACGGCAATACCACACTGAAAACACCAGTTCTCGTAAGATCGCCGAAGTTAAGCAGTGTTGGGCGCGGTTAGTACTTCAATGGGTGACCGTTCGGGAATACTGCGTGCTGTTGGCCCGTCGTGGGTGTGGTGAGCCCACACTAGTAATACTAGTAATAAATAACCCACCTAGAAACACTACCCGAATCGGGTAGTGTCACGCCTACCCCGAAAGGGAAATGGCTTAATGGTATATTACGTTATTATTAATATTGGATTGATTGTAAAATACTCTTAATTTGAATGTTAGTGCAGAATATTATTCATCCCAATGACTTAAATCGAGCACAGGGGACCTGTAGGGGCCCTTCTCTTTAATAGGGTTGGAGGCGGTCGACCCCCACTAGAACCCTACTAGAAAATCTAGTACGGCCCCTATGGCCAAAGCGTTACGTTCCAGATGGGTTCCCCACTAGTTTTCCTCACAATAGCCCGATTGGATATAGGGGGAACTAGTCAGGGCCCCACTAGAGCCCTTTCGAAATTTCTGCACGGGGCTGGTATCGATAGACTGTTTTTTCCTTTACATATAGATGTAAACTTCTTTTTTTATCCATCAGTTACAGTCAACAAAAATGGCCCCTTCAGCACTGTGTGCGAAAGCGATGAGCGAAATCTCCAACACCGGTGAGCAAAATGCTCTCACCAGTTATCAAACATTTTCCTGATTGGTGGCACTACTAGTGCGATCAAGCGTCATAAAGTTGGATTAGCAACGTTATGGTCAATTTCTGTGAACAGTTGGCAATTTCAGGTTTTATATTATAATGTGTCAAGAAATACACTATGTCCGTGTACTTCGTATACATACGTCAACATGGTGACCTAACTTCACTGTTCAACAAACCCTCACTTTATTTACTATAGAAAATGAAATAAAAGTTTAGACTCTTCTGTAGAAACATTAATTTAGGAAAAACTGTCCCTAGAAAGATTTCAGTGTAACTGGGCATAAAATCTTATTTAAAATGTTGGTTAGGACCAGTCGCTCATTGACTTTTGTATTCGAGAACTTCTGTCAACTTTTATTTCACGTGATTCTAATTTAAATACTTGAAAAGATTCCTCAGAAAGTACTCCATGGTAATTCCACGGAAATTCCAATTGGAAATTCCGCTGAGTTTCCGTAGAAATTTCACTTAATTTCCGTCTGCAAATTGCAGCCTTCAATGGATTCAGGGAGTTCCTAGCAAACACTTTACTATCAGTACCTCTACCCCTGGTCGATTCCAGAAGTCTCGACCGCGGTCCCAACGCAATCCGTTCGCACTATGTGTAAAAAATACATTTTCCTCGAGGAAGTCAAGTCCCGAATCAAGATTGACCGCATATAACCCACTCTTCTCATTCTCCGTCATTATACAACCACTTCCAAGTGCACCAGGTATCAGAAATACATCTTCTTCGAAGAAGTTACGCTCTAAATGAAGATTGGCTGCATTCAACCCACTTTTCTCATGCCCGTCATTATACAATAACTTCCAAGTGCACCTGGTGTAAGAAGTACATCTTCCTCGAGAAAGTTAAGTAATAGATCAAGATTAACGGCACATAGCCCACTTTTCTCATTAGCCGTCATTATGAAACAATTTCCAAGTGCGCCAGGTGTAAGACATACATCTTTCTCGTGGAATTTAAGTTCTAAGTAAAGATTGGCAGTAATCAACCCATTTTTCAATGACCCGCCATTATAAAACAACCTTCAAGTGCACCAGGTGTAAAAATACATCTTCCTCGAGGAAGTTAGGCTCTAAAGTCTAAATGAAGTTGGCTGCATCCAACCCACTTTCCTCATGCCCCGTCATTATACTACAACTTCCGAGTGCACCAGGTGGGAGAAATACATCTTCCTCGAGAAAGTTAAGTTCTAGACCAAGATTAACGGCACATAATCCACTTTCCTCATGGCACGTCATTATAAAACAATTTCTTTGAGGTGTTAGAAATAAAATTATATGCATTTAAAGGGTATAAAAAAAAAAAAATTAATTAGCATTTCGAACTCGAAAGTTCATTGCCTCACTACCCGATTCGGGTAGTGTTTCTAGGTGGATAAATACTACCAGTGTGGCTCCACCACACCCACGACGGGCCAACACCACGCAGTATTCCCGGACGGTCACCCATCCAAGTACTAACCGCGCCCAACGCTGCTTAACTTCAGTGATCTTACGGGAACTGGTGTTTTCAGCGTGGTATCGCCGTTTTTAAAGGTATAATACAATAAAATAAATTTCCAAATTTTTCCAGGAAAATAGTGATAAAAATTGTTATTAAATCTTCCAGCAATTACACCTTTTTCAATTTGGTTCGAATCATGATATAAATAAGAATTCCTTGTAAATTCACACGTGTTTACAAAAAATCCATTCATTTTGCGCTGCGATGTCATATAGCGAAAAAGTGTTCAATATGATTCCGGGAACAATTTTATTTTCAAACGGATTGGTAAGTTTTTTCAAAATAAAAAATATATCCATACTTCGAATGAAACCCAACCCCAGAATTCGACATTGTGAAACTCTCGTATTTTCAAAATCATCAATAATCTTTCAGACCTTACATTTTTCTCAAGTAGCACTGTAATATAATTTTATCGAATTTCATTAATAAAATTAAAAGACCACTTGCAAATTCTGACATTTCTTATACATACATATATATACACTAACTGTTAATGATCAAAAAAGAAACTTTTCAGATATTCATTTCAGAGAAATAAACTTTCTTTCTGGCAAAGTTTCTAACAAACACAGAAGGGGTTTTTACTCTTTTTTCACGACCCCAGTTTTTTCTTCTTTTCTTTTATTTTGCTCCAGAAATGTCGGCACGCACTGCGTAAGCGTGCGTGGACTCGTATGCGATTAGCATGACAACACCGCAGGGGTAGCCGATAGTTTGTTACTGAGCAGATGATAGAGGGTGAAGAAGGGCGGGGAGGACGATCGGGCAGTATTTTTTATCTAGTCACGGTCAACTGGCTTACTTGCCCGCCCGCCCGCCCATTATTAGCGCAGCACACCCTGTCCAGAATTGCTTTTTTCGTGTGAGTTCGAATCCATGAGATCGAAAACAGGAACGTCTCAAAACATATGGATCCTTGGATAATTAATCATTTACATATGAATTTATTACAAATCATTACTCCAGCTTTTTAGACGATTGTGTTATGAGATAATTGAACAATCATTTTTAATTTTATAAATTTGTATTAGCTATCCATATATTATAGTTAGAGCGCTCTCTCATAATTAGATACACTGTTTTTAAATAATTGTTTTTATATAACACATATAACCAAAGAATAAAAATGTCATATCACTTACGCTTGGGAAGCACAAGAAAAGTAAATCTGATGACCAGAAGGCCAAATGCTCAGTGAATATTATCCTTTACATTTTTCTGAAATATGTTAATATGTCAATTGACGTTAAAAAAAGTTGAAAACTTTGATTAAAATGCTGGGTACTTACAGAAGTTTAAAAGCTTACATCTTGAACTTGATGTATTATTTTCAAAGCTGCGTCTAGTCGTCCCGAAATATTGGGAGATTTAAAAAAGGGGATGGACTAATCGACCCGGAAATTCAGGAAGACTAGTCAAGCTTATGAAAAATATTCGACTAGTCATTCAACATTTCGGAATGACAAGACACTTCGTTTTTTAATATATAAAACAACTGAAGCCTCGGCAAAAATAACGTTGGATCAACACATGTTTTTTAACTATGAAATTCTATATAGAGTTTTTTAAAGTGTTTTTATATTTGGCAGAAGTGCTGCAATTGATACAGTGTTAACGAAAATTCGATAATTATATTTAGAAAATTTTAAAAATAATTATTGTTCCTTTCAAAAATATTAGGTTTGATATTAACGAATCTCGACGTTTCACTGCTAGCACATATGACCTATTTTCATTTACCAATTTACGTGAGCCTTTCTGACTCTCTATAGTCATTTCATTTATTCCTGCTTTCCATTCTGATAAATTAAATTTTTTTTACACCTGTTCAAAAGGTTTCATAGTTAGATTTAGAAACGTACATTTTCGAAGTTGATGTCGATATGAAGTAAATAGCCTCGACTTCTTTCACATTTCTTTCACAAATTCTATTTTCAAATAACTTTTGTTGACAGTTCAGCGATTTGTTGCACCTTTGCAAAATAGAAACAGTTTAAAAAAATAATAACTCTATAGAACACCGTGGACACAAAACTTGTATTGATCCAACGTTATTTCTGCCGAGGCTTCAACTTCGGAATCAAGACCTAATTGAAGGCGACATTTTCATTTAATGCTTAAAAGTTATTAATGTTCCAGGTCTGCCTTTGAAGAAATTTAGACGGCCCTGAGCTTCGGTCCATCTACCTAACGTCGCCAGCTTATAGCTACGTAGCCTTCGAGCAATAGCCCGCTATAGTGGACGAAGGGTGGACCCGAAGGTTTTATCTTTTTAGTATTATTGCACGATCGACGCTGCGGGCTTTCACCCCTTGGGACAGGAGAAAAGACAGGAAGAAAGTATCCGAACCTCCTGCCACTTTCCAACTACCATTTCAACCCCACAGGGATGTCTGTTATTACCATAGTGATGATCAAATCATCAGTCAACAATTACAATCCGTAAAAAACAGGTCCATTTTGAGTCAAATCTAGTTCGAAATTATCCATAGAGAATGTCCTCAATTCTCATATACATATATACGTGGTCGAATTAAAAGGGTAGTCGGCACAATGAAGTTTGGGATTAATTTGTAAAAGCCATAATGAGCCATATAAATTTTTCAGAAGATTTCTCGACAATAATAATCAACATTTTTTGCTGAAACTGCGGGAAACAGTAAAGAACATGAAAAAGATGTCTGTATGGTATTTAAAAAGAAAGTTAAGTACTGTTTTTCCGATCTAATGATTTATTTAGGTTTATAAAAAAGACAGCAGTGCGTAGACATCCCTTTTCATGTTCTCTATAATTTCCCAAAATTTTCCGCGAAAAATATTTATTATTGTGAAGAAAAACCCGGGAAAACTGATATATTCAGTACGTAAGGGCTGATCATAACCGACTTTATCTACTTGACGTAGAATTGGTGATCCACCTTTCTTACACAGCATCGAAACATTGTGGAATATCCAAGTTATGCCTCAAGACATCCTATGCTGATATCCTGTACAGATATATACAAAGGCAGCCATAAACTGCGTTACCAATTCGAGGTGTGGAGGGGGTTGCACCAAAAACTACGGTTAAAGAAACGGGGAGAAGGGAATGAGTGAATGTAACGTTACGAACTTAAATAGCGTTTATTATGTTTCCTGATGATAAATTTTAACAAAGTTTGCGAATTGTACGGAAGATGGCCCTGCAATGGCACATCTCAATAATAACTTAATAGTTCTGAAAGTAATTTCCATACTTGAGACTTCACACTCTTTACTTTATTTTCCTCTTTTACGCTTTTTTAATGAATTCTTATTCTTCCTCTGTTTTCAAGAAACTTCCCCCTTTTCTCATTTTTTCGCTTAAAAGCGAACTGAATTGATAGAACCTAAAAAGCTTGGTTAAAACTTCTACTATTTGGTTAGAAATTCAATTATTCTGTTGGAAATACAAACATTTCGTTAAAAAGTAACCTTTTGTGCTCAAATATTTAACTGGTTGGTTGAAAGTTGCCCAAATTTGTTAAATAATCATTTTCCTGGTTGAAGATTCAACTCTTTGGTTGAAAATTGAACTATTTGGTTAAAAATTTAACCATACGTTTAAATATTTAACTAATGGGTAGAAAATTGACATTTTTGGTTGAAAATCATATTTTTGGGTTGAAAATTCATGTATTTTGTTGGAAAATTTGATTTTTTTGGGTAGAATGTTAATATTCTTGGTTGGAAATTCAACTATTCGATTGAAAGTCGAATTACTTTTTTACACATTATTTTTCCTATGATTCACCTCTTTGGTTTGAAATTCATTTTTTCATCCATTAATTTGGCTATTCCATTTTGGGTATAAAATGTATCATTTATAAGTTGAAAATTCAACTATCAGGTCGAAAATTCATGAAATTTCATGTTTTTTTTTATAGAAAATTATTGTTGCTTGTTGAAAAATTTTCTTTTTCGGTTAAGGATTTCAATATTTTGTTAAAAATACGTATTTCTTGATTGAATTAAACTGCCTGAAATTCATGTTTTTGTGAAATGTAATTTTTTGAACTGAAAAATTAAACATTCTATTTTTCGTTAAGAATGTATGTTTTTAGTTTCAAATTCAACTTTTTGATTGAAAATTCGTCTATTGGTAGAAAATCTTTGTAGGTTAAAAATTCAGCTATTTCGTTAAAAAGTCAATTATTTGGTTGAAAGTTTAATTCTTTTATTGAAAATGAAACTATTTTGTTGAGTTTGTCTATTTTTTGGTCGGAAATTGAACTGTTTTGTTAAAAATTCATCGTTTTGGATTGATAATTCATTTTTTATGGGAGAAAATTCATATTTCTTGGTTGAAAATTAACTTTTTTACTGTCTGAAAAAATTAATCTTTTTGGCTTGAAAGTTCAAATATTTGGTTAATAATGCAACTGTTTGATTGAACTTTTTCTGAAATTTATTATCGAAGCCTCAAGTTCACCACTCGGTCAGGTATATATGCATATTGGTAACTGAACTCACCAGAAAGGGGCCGTCCACAAATTTCGTGACGCTAAAAATAGTCGAAAATGATCTCTCCCTCCCTCGAGGTAGACCGTGACGATGTGAAGAACCCTCCCCCGAAGGGTCACGTGGCAAATTGCCGTACCCCCCTCCGTACCTATTGGGAAGGGAAACAAAGAATAAACGTGAAATCCGTATTTAGCCAACAGCTATATTACTTTTATGGGGGGTAATATGTTTCTTGAAAAAATAAAGTTGTTTTATTTCTTCAACATTTTTCTAATTTTCATCAATCGAGGAAATATTTTTAGGTCCAATATTATATGACTAAACCGCAGGATATCTTAGTGACACGGAGCACAAATATATGTTGTGAAAACCCTATTTTTGAACGAACATGAGGCCGGAAGGCGTAATTTTCAATGAAACGACTGCAAATTACAGATACCTCTTAAGAATAGGTACTATTCCGAAAGTGATGTTTGCATTTTATATTCTCATTCATGAGAGTGTAGTGGAATCGTCTTAATTTTTATCTCTAGTTTTTAACGGATCCTTACGTTTCGGCATATAAATTTTTTTCGGTGTTTGTCTGTATTTATGTCTGTGGGTCCACCTGAATGTCGTAGCCACGCTAACTTTTCAAGGATTTGTCCAATCGAGTCATTCTTTGATACACTTAAAAAACTGTGTCGAAGAATGACTCGATTGGACAACGATTGGACTATGACGTTTTTTTTGAAGGATTGGAATATGAAGATCATATTTGTTAACCAGGTATTTTTGACCAAAATAAGAAAATTTAGAGCATTGTCATAATTTGAAACAAAATGTTCTCAAGAGTTTTCAGAAATTGTTGTCAAAGTTTATGGTACAGGACAACAAGACTTGCAAGTTATCCTAATGGTATTTTTAAAATCGATAAAAATTAAAAAGTTATATGCTTTTCCAAATTTTCAAAAAATAGACAAATTATTTCTCTACAAAATTAAGCAATCCAGAATTTCAAGTTCAAAAATTTTCACAATTTTTTGACTAAAAGTTACTCCAAAATTTGACTTGCCGGACAATTTCTGCTGCCGGATTAGCTTCCAGCGTCAGAAGATCTATATGATTCACCTTCTGTGATTTTTTTATCTGACTCTCACAGGACTGCGTGATGATCCACCCAGTGAAGAGAAGATCAATTAATTATGATGATGGTCCAATAATGATCAAACTTGAATACCTCAGCGAAAAAAAATCGTGAAGCAGCAATCGAAAATGGATTAAAAAACTGAAAACTAGTATTATATGACGCCGTTTTCGGAAATAAAAAAAAAATTTCCGTTTCCCCACAGTAAATTCATATATTTGGCCAAAATTGCCATTTTGAGAACATTTAACCTAAAGTTACTTCAAAATCTGACGTGCTAGACAGCTTCTGCTGTCGGATTCGTTTTCAGCGTTAAAAAATCTACAAGATTCACCCCCTGCCATTTCTGTAACTGAAAAAACCTCAAATTTTGCAGACATGTGTAATCAAGTAGATTACGTATTTCGGGATATAAAGTGGTCTATGCTTATGAGGGGTTTTGGCACTTTCTATTCAAAACTTTTTAAAATAACTATATCCAACTTTTGTAATTTCGTATAAAGGATAAAAAAGACCACATGTGTCCCTAGCTTAATTTACTGTGTATGGAAGGGAAGTGCATTTACAAATCGGATTTTATGGCTTCGAACATCAGGACACGTTTGCACGGGACAGGGCGTCGAAGGATAATCCAGAATCTCTGAAGGGCCATCCTCGAAACAGTCCATCTCTATTCGGATCACCCTTCAACGAAATTGTCCCACTCGTTACGATCGTGCGTGACGATCAGCCTGTTAAGGTATCACCTCGTCACCCAATAACAGCCAAGCTTTTTTTGGATTCAAGGAAACCACCAAAAAACATAATACGGTCGAAATATCAATATTCATTTGAAGCATTTCCTTATCTGTTTTATATTTAATTATATCCTATTTTTTTATTTTTTGCAAAATTTATCCAAATATTTCTGCAAATTTTAAAGTTAATGTACTTTTGCGATTGTAAAATTATTTGAATCTATTATATTATCTATTATATTAAAGATCGTAAAGACGTTTTGAATATGATGTATTTTACCAGATATTCGCGTATTTCTAATCCAGGGTGAAAATTATTAGTTTTGGATTTAAGCGGAAGTTGATACGAGGACCTATACTGCATCTTTATTGGCGCTTTCCTCATTTCCCGAATGCAACCGGAAGTGGGTATATTTCACGTTCTCTTTCACTCGCTAACTTTAAATGCGGTTTTCTCGAAAAGTGGTTTTTCGAAGTTCCAAATTGAAAAATAACCCGACGTCTCGCATATAATATATTATATACTAATTATTATGTATCTCAATTCAAATTTTGATAGTGCCGTATACATAATTTACTAATTAAAATTCAAAAAAGCAGTTCCTTGGTCAAAGGAGCACTCCGATCTTGACTTATGAAAACCTCTGGTAACGTACGACGGACGATGGGCAGCGGCTGGCGATATAATAAAATAAACTGTCAGCAGCAGCTCGCATAAAAATGCTAAGGAGGTTCATGGTCCATATTGGGCTTTTGCGGGGGTCGTACAGATGTACGAGTCTCAAAGTGCCATCCCAAGTAAAAAAAGGATCATTCGCTGCACGCCTTTTGGTCAAAAATTGCTATTTATAAAAAGAATCTAATCATAAAAGCGCAGCAAATTAAAAAGGTAAATGAGAAAATAATGTCAAGACGCCACAAGTAATGGAAAAGAGTGAAAACTTATAAAATTACAATCGAAGTTGAAGAATAAAAAATTCTTCAGAACATCAACTTCATGTGTTAAAAATGAAAAAGATTTAAATTGAATACGTTTATTACTGAAAACAAATGGAATTGGACATTAAAGACTTTATTTAATTAAAAATGCTCAAAATGACATGTAATTAATGCGGTGGCAAGTAGAGTTGAAATTTTTTTTTATTTTAAACATTGAAAATTGAATAATGTTACATTTATTAGTTTTTAGAAATCAAACAATCATTGGTAATTACAATGGCATTCTATATCGCGCAGAAATCTAATATGTTTGCCTAATGGGGCCCTGGATAGTTCCCTTACTTCTATCGAGTGTGGCCCTGTTTGAATCAACTGACCAGAGCTCTAAATGGCTGTAACGTCTTTTCAGATCAATTCAGATCAATAGAGAAGAGCAAACGAGTGCATAAAAATTCAGATTCAAGTTCGAAAACCCTTCACTCAGAATGTTTTTAATTAAATAAAGGTAAAAATATATAAAAATTTATAAATTAACGTGGAATTATCGAAATATAAATGAATAATACAATGAGCAAATATTGTGGAAATCTTGTTATCAACAATAGAAGAAAAAATTACATATTTTTCCAAGAAGTTTGTTTGTATTGTTGCTTTTATTGCGAAAATGTAGAAAAATGTGTATCACATGCGTTTCGTAGAGAATAAGGTAAGCTTGCGGATGGATGGGGGAGAAATTTTGTTTAAAAAGTAATAATATTACTAAATAAGTCTGATAAGTTAACATTTGCTTAATCACCTAAGGCACTATGCAATAGTTCAAAAGAAATTTTAGTCAGATTAAAAAAAATGGTTTCAATTTTCATCTATGAATTTTGATAAACGAATATTCTTATCCATACTTACATTTGTCCATGAAATGTGAAAATTCAAGCACAACCCATTAATTTATAGTACCTTACTAAAAATTCTTGAAAATTTCCGAAAATTCTGAAGCTGAACTTTCGGACTGGTTCGGATTTTCGGCTGGGTTGCGAATCTGAAACCCGAAAGAATATGCGAAAAGACCAATTTTGCAAAAAAATAATGTGAAATTTCTTCAAAAAAATATATGAATTTGTTAGGTTTGATATTACTTTATATGACAAATGCGCGAATACAGCCGTTTCTCATGCCTATGGAGAGAACCTGAAATTCTCCTTTTCAGCTCATAAGCATGTGATGGCCATTATGTATAACTATTTCGTCATAATTTTTGACGGCATAGGTATATACGAGGGTATATATGACCATTACATACCTATGACATTGAAAAGCGCTACCTAACGTGGGCTCCATAGGCATGAAAAACACGACAATATCCATACATTTGTTATATAAAATATTGCATGGATCATGTGAGAAAGGGAATTTATTGGCGAGTGTATGTCATCACGTATTGTCAATAAAGTCCCTCTTCTCCCTCTTGGTGCATAATATACTGTTTTTTAGTATCGTAAAATCTGTAAACAATTTTTGAACTTCAAATTTACTGTATATTTACTTAATAAAAGGACTGAGAATATTCATACGGTCGGCCGTACACAATCTTGCAAAATCTTTGGGGGAGCTAGAAAGGGGTTATATGGTGGTGGGTGGTAGACAACATTTTCATCAATGATGTCACTATATCTCGTCTAGACGGCCGTATGAATAGACTCTTCTAATAATAACGAATAAACTCTCAAAAATAGGTCAAGTATACTTTGTCGGCGTTACATACCGGTGGGATTGAAAGGATCCCAAATGAAGCAATTTCTGTCAATTGCCAGCAGTATCGTATATGAATACTTAACACTTAAATTTGTCTTTGAGGGAATAGATACATAAAAAGCATGCAATTGGTTCTTCTTATGGATAAAATAATCATGAAAACTATATGTAAATCGTCATCTTAAACTATTATCAAATAAAAAAACTAAAAATAAAAGCCCTCTTCAATCGGAATCATTTTAAAGAACTAATAATTGTCCCAGAGTATCAACTTTGCACCATTTGTGGACATCGATTCAGACAACATTTCTTCAATTTTTCAATTAGATATAGATATATCGCAAGATTGGCCAATCAATGTATTTTCGATAAAGTGAGATAATTACAGTTGAATTAGATTTTTATATTGATCTAGAATATCCGTGCTGCTTATTTGAACAACACGTTCGTTCCACAACATTTCTCCGACCCAGGTTGCTGATAAATCTCTCTAGCAATCACCCCGGATGAAGAGCTTCATAAAGTCACCATATAAAGCTCTCCGCGCGTGCCCATTAGTATCCAAGGTCTTTCATTTCAGGCGTCTCTTATTCCACTGAAACTCTTTATCATGCATCTCTCATAAAATATTTGTCGCCACACTTTCCTGTCCTGGCATACCTCGTTAGCTTCCTTAACGTCTATATATTTTCTCATACAAGCTCTTGTTTTTCAAATGGCTTTTTATATCTTTTCGATTAAGGGTCTCATCCACACATTCCTACCATTTCTTTCACTCTGTTTAAACAATGTTTCCTTTGCACCAAATCCCATAAAAATTCTTTATTTCTGACTTTGTCCATTAACGTTTTAACGCAGACATTGCGCAGGAATTTCATGCCAACCGCGTTAATTTTACTCTTATCGTTTTCTTGATAGGTCCAGATCTCGCTATCGCACAGTACAATGGGTGCAAGTACACAGTTATATATTATCATTCTAGCTTTATTTGTTATATTTTCACTTATGGTAATGGCTCCTACACTGTCGATAAGCTTCCTACCCTCATTTATGCGTCTATCTCTCCATCGATCTTTCAGTCAGTAGTAAATAAGCTACCACAATAAACGTACACTCTTAGAAAAATTTGTATTGAATTTGATACAAATGCGTATGAAGTCATTTGCAAACATGGGTGTTAAAATTTAATATAAATTAAAATATGATTAGATTATTTTATATTTTATATAGACTTTATATTAAATATAATATACAGGTCGGTACAGCAGCTTGCTTGAAAACTCAAAGTGCTTTTATTTCTTTGAATCTTATCAAATATTCGCAGTTGAAGTGATCATTTAGAATTTGTCGATTGAATTGATTTTTATAATTGAAGTGTAGCGTACATGTGGAACTCTTTCCAAAAATTTCCCTGAATGGTAGAAATTTAATGTGAGTACAGTTGATTGTAGGTTTGGTCTGTCATTTATTTACGTAATTGAACTTTTCGACTTAAAATCCTATTTTAGTTTTGATGAATTGTAAGAAGGTATGAGGTTTTATTATTAAAAATCGAAAATTAGTGCTAATCTAATTTTTGTTATGTGTGAAATAGAATTATCTGAGCGAATATCATCTATGTATATGAAATTTGATAAACACCTACCTAAATAGCGACTTCATATGCTTGATATATTAATATTAACATACATTGGTATTTTAAATTCAAAACTATTTTTAACAATGTACTTATCAACTTGTTCTATCTAGTGATGCATGTCGATCATTTTTGGACGAAATCGAGATTTGCTTAAAACATAGTTAGATGGAACTGAAATGTAATGGAGATCAAGAATTTGCAATGAAAAAAGTCGATCGAGACGAGACGATCATCTCGACTGAGTGATCGTTTGTCTCGATGTGATGAGTATGGTGTTCAAGGTTTTAATTGAATCTGACGAAATGTTTGAAAAAGTTAAAAATTATCGACATGCATCACTAGTTCTATCCTCTCATAATCTAAGACAATGCACACTGTTCCGAGATCCACATCTTCATCTGAGAGCACAATATAGAACCAGTCACTCAGTTGCCCATTTGCCCTCACACTCGCTTTGCAAACTGCATATATTGTTTTTATTGCTTGTAGGATCCATCCATTGAATCCACCTTGACCAACGCTTTTTTTTAAGTCAACAAATACATAGAACACTTTTTTATTTACTCTCAAGTTTCTTTCTGTGAGCTGCCTCAAACTAAATATCTGATCGGCACATAATTTTTCTGCCATAAATCCACATTGTACTTCCCATATCTTTTCTTCTGCTATTTTCATTACCCTGTGAATAAGTATTTTTGAATATATTTTGCTTACGTTACTTAATAATCTGATACCTCTGTAATGATTGAAGTTGCTCTTATCTCAATTTCCTTTATATATTGGGACGATAATCGCCTTTCTCCAGTCATCTGGAACTTCTCCCATCTACAACCTTGTAACATCTACTCTATACCCTTTATGAAAATTGATAAGTTCATTCCTATTCCTATTCCGCTTTCAGCCTGTGCTTTTCAAGTGCGAAACAGCTGGTCGTTAAAAATCCTTCTCGTTTTAATTTATCGACGCCGATCTGATGGCGTGGAGCGTTGAGAGAGGAGGTCGAAGAGATGCTTCAGAGGTCTGTGGGACGCTGGATGCCGAGAGGTTGGCAAAGGGTGATAAGGGGTTTGAGAGGGATGAAGGAGAGGAAGAGGTAGTCAAAGAGGGGTGGTGTCCAGGGGGTAGCGGATCTCGCGCCGTCGCTCTCCATGAACTTCCCATGCCATATGGAATACCTATCCAGTTATAGGGTTGGCCTCGTAGTTTGCGTTACAAGTGAGGCGCCTGGAACCCCTGGCTCCGCCTACTACGATACAACCCCCACCTTACTTGTTATTATTATTACTGCGGCTATCACGAGATCCCTACCACCTGCCAGAATTTCCAGGGAGTATCGGTTCCACCTCAAAACTTCTTTCTGAGGATCTTGCTTTAATTTAAACTAAGCTGATTACTAACTTTACATCCAAGATGCGAAAATAGCTGCAATTTTTGAAAAAAAAGTTTAGATCCATAACTTCCGGTCAATTTTATTAAAAATATTTGCTACAAGGGGTTTCTTTTTGCAAGGAAATATTTTTTATCTATTCTTCACTTACTGATTTTAATTTAAGATGTGTAATTCCCTGAGTGACAGAGATGCATTTCATATCACAACCAAAATTAAGTGACGAATGATTTGGAAACTACTTTTCTGAATTACAATGCGCGTAATATTATAATAGAAGTGACATGAGGACCTTGATTTTGCAAAGGAAGATGTTCATTAACAGGATGAATTTGAACTTTCGCGTTAAAGAGCAAGAGATTTTGAACGAGGGTAAAAGACACTAACGAGATCATCGCACTAGATCGCACGCGCCTTCGAAGCAAAACCGTTAACGATATCACTCGTCAATCACGTTGATGACTGGTGACTGGTGTACAACAGGGTTTGGAAGGAGTTAGGCGGCAGTTACCGGAAAACAGGATCATGTCCCTAGCAGAGTGTGGTTCACGACTCAAAGATTTCCAATTCAATCGTCAAAATAGTCAAACTTAATTCTGAGTTCGAATCCTCACAAGAAACATTTTTATTTATTATATTTAATTATTGAATGAACTGAAATATTTTTGTTCAATTTTACGTATAAAGCCATGGGTTTTTCAATTGATTCATTTAGTCATATGTTAGATTTTCCATAATTGTTCAAAAATACTACTATTTTGTTAAACTTAGAAAAAAGTATTATATAGTTGAAAAGTTGAAAATTATCAATGGAAAAAAATTCTCACCTTTATAATATAAATGTTATTATCTTCATTATATGGAGTACTTCTCCAAATACATTTTGAAGTATGAAAATATATTTTTGCAACATCTGCATGTAAAGTCCTTTTTTGCGCACCATCTGCAACACGGAAAGTAGGCTTTTGCGAACCATGCGAGATGAACTCTTCACACACTGTTAATACTTATCACATTTTTTAAGATGATTAATTATTGAGTATAATTCAAAGGTTTTAAGGGTAAATGGTATTCAATGCCGACACAAATGACAGCAGACCATCTCATGCATTTCTTTTCTACTTTCTTACTTTTAAATTAAAGAATAAGATATCTTCCTGAACTTTTTAGAAACGACAGAAGAAAATCTACCAGGACACTGCTGCCTAGCTCATTTGAGTGTGTATTTTGTTTGAAAAATACAATTCTATTAATTTCCAACTTAGAATATAATTAGGAATAGGGCTTTAGTGTCATTTTTTAAAATTACATTGAAACTGAAAAATAATCAAACTCATTACTTAAGCTAAATAAAAATTCAAATGGGACAGACAGCAGTGCCCTGATAGATTCCTGATGTTATTTACCCTTAAATTATTTTTTAGATTATGGAATACTCTAGAATTTTTCAGAATTTTAAAATTCCTCATACTAAAACATAAAGTAATATACAAAAATATTGAAAATTTAGATAAAATTGATCAACCTATTACTGCAGATAAACAAAAAATGTGTACCTATGCATATCTATTACGGCGGCGGCGATCCTATCCTGCGGATTTATAGATTATATTTTCAGAACTCAAGTTATTTCATATACGACATTGTTAATAATTTGATCGTTGTTAACAATGTCTTGAGTGCTCAAGTTCTCTGAATATTCTGGAATGTTCTTGATTTTTCTAGTTTTTCGATGTTTATCAATAGTTCTGGGATATTCTATTTTGGCATGTTCTAGCATTTCTAGAATGTTGACAAATTTCTGGAATACCTTGAACTGTTTGAGATTACTATGAAATATTCCAAAACATTTTGGAATTTTTTATAATAACATGTAATATTTTGAAATTTTCTTGATTCTCCTAGAATATTCTGGATTTTCTTAAGTTTTCTACAATATTGTGAAAAAGCGATAAATGTCCTGAAATCTTCCTTACTTTTCCAGGATTTTTGGATTGTGCATCAATCTTTTAGAAAGTTTTTTTGACTCTTCTGAGATTTGAATTAACAGTCTTCTATTTCTGAATTCTTTGGAATTTTCTATACTGTTCTTCAATACTGTTGAATCAAAAAGAAAAGGTAATTTATTTATAAGCGCACTTTCAAGATATAATACTTTTTAATGGCTTGATTAATTATTTATTAAAATTTCATATCCGCATATTATTTCAAGCGCTGTGTAAAAACTGCCCCATACTGCCAGCGTTGTGGGCTGCCAGGTTTTGTGTCTATTCGTGATGTAGGTGGTAGGGATTTGTGCAGAATGTGATATCACAATTTTTTGAAATACTTGAAAAAATGAAAATCAGTGATTTTATTTTGCAAATAATGCATGTAAATACAGACTTCAAACTTTTTCTCCTATTCTCCTCTTTTTTTTATTTTATGAATTCTTGCTTTCTCCCCTGTTTTCAAGAATCTTCTATTTTTTCTCGTTTTTTCGCTTAAACGCGAACTGAATTAGTACAACCCAATAATAAAATCCATCTATTTGTCGTTCCAAATTAATTATTTTTAATTCAATAATCTACTATTATATTTTTGGTTTAGAATTCCTCTCTTTTGGTTGAAAATTCTACTATTTGGTTGAAGACTTAACTAGTTTTTTTAAATTCAGTTTTTTAGTTGAAAATATTTTTTCTAGTTGAAAATCGATTTTCTTAACCGAAAATTTAACTAATTTACTTTTGGCTGAAGGTTAAACTACTTGGTTAAAAATTGAACCACTCTGTTAAATATTTATTTTATTGGTTTTAAAATGTAACTATTTCGTTAGAAAATAGTTTTTTTTGTTTGAAAAGTAATCCTTGTAACTGAAAATTTAACAATGCCATTTTTGGATTTTCGGAAAACCAGGGCCAAACCTCAAATTTTAATTGCCGCTTTTTACTCCATGAATACTAGAATTACATATTTTTTAGCTAATTAGGGCCTATCCCTGGTTTGAATAAAATCTTTATTAACAGTGAAAAATTGGCCGATTTCAGTAGTTTTTGTGCAAAATTTTCTTTTATTCTAACCGAGCATGAAAATTCAAGAATTTGGTTGACATTTCTTTTCTCTCTTGTATTAAAAATCTCTCTTGGCTGAAAATTCATCCCTTTTGGTAGAAATTTGAACTTTTTGTTTAAAAGTTCAATCACTTGGTTAAGAAGCAATCGGCTTTCCTTAAACATTCAAATATTTTGGTAAAAATTCGTCTTTTTTGGTTGAACTGAACTGTTTTTTTTTTCATTTAATATTTTTTTTTTTTTGTTAAAATATCAACTGTTACATTTTTCGTTGAGAATTCACCTTTTTGGTTAAACTCGACCGTTTTCAACTTAAAATCAAAATCTATTTTTGGTTGAAATATCAACTATTATAATCTTCATTAGGAATTAACCTTCTTTAATCGAAAACGCAACTGTTTTTGGTTGAAGTTTAGTATTTTTTGTTTAAGAATTCAACCATTTGTTTCAAAATTCATCTTTGTAGGTTGGAAATTCAACTATTTTGATGAAAATTCGATTTCTTCACTTTAAAATTCAACTATTTAATTGTCAATGAAACTGTTTGGTTGATAATTAGCTTTTGTTGTTTGAATTTCAACTACTTTTTTCATAATTCAATAATTTTGTTTAAAATACAACTATTATGTTGAAAAGTAATCTTTCTTCAAAAATTCAACTGTTTTGTTGCGAACTCGTCTTTTTGGATAAAACACATACATCTGGATTGCAAATTCATCTCTTTTGGTAGAAAAATTCATCTTCCTCGGTTAGAAATTTCACTGTCTTATAAAATGCTAATCTGCTTGGCTTGAAAATTCAACTATTTGCATAAAAATACAACTGTTTGTGGTTGAAGTTTAATCTTTTTTCTTTGAAAATTTGACCATTTAGCTGAAATTCATCTTTGTAGATTATAATTCAACTATTTGGTTAAAAATTCAACATTTTTGTTGAATAATCGTATCTTTTGCTTTAAAGATCATCTCTCTTGGCAGAAATTAATATTTTTTGGTTGAAATTTCAACTATTCTTTTGCAAATGCAATATAATTCGAATTTAGATCTTAAGCGTTTCCTATTGAATTCAATATGTTACCTATATACATAAATTTTATTTAAAAGAATTTTTCGCCTATTTTCGGAAGAAGTCACCTATTTCTCCTGTTTTGGGAGTATTTTGGGTTTTGAAGTCTATGAAAATGTCATGTTTGTATCTTTTGTGTTTTACTTTGGACGTTTATCAAATAAAACAGAGTCAATGTGATAATCTGTGACGAAGAAGGGGTAATATTATCCTTTAGCATTGCCCTTAAATTCTGAATATAGACATATAATATTCTATCTATCATATGATTATACTTTTCAATGCTTATCGAATCATGGTGAATCGACGATATAAAAACTGCAGCTTACATGCAGACCAGTGTGAGGGGAAAATCCCGAAAGAGAAAAGGGATTTCAGAAATCCTCTGAATTGAAATGGATCCTCGAAAGCAAAAAGAGAGAAAAGAATTAGAAGAGGGGGTAACTAGAAGACGAATGCGTATGGAGCCACTGAGGTTGACTCCCGGTCACGGGTTACATTGTCCGAAAAAAACACCTGATATTTATGGTGCAGATGATCTGACTCTGGATTCTAGCTCTCTCGTAGATCGGATCTCACTAAATCACGGAGATCTCATGGAATACGCCTAGGAAGGAACTAGCCCCTGCCAGCCCCAACCCTCGACTACCATAAGGTCCATAAGAGCGATATATATGTATATATAGCATATACTACAACCCATATCCGGGGAAGGAAGGACTAACTGTGTGCAGCAGGACAAAAGGAAGAGTCAGAATCTCCTCTCACGCATGGAATGTCGCGTGGACGATACGTCAGGTTCGAATATTTTGCTCTCAGTTTATAAAGAAAGGAGGGAGAAGATTGGTAGGCTATTAACTGATTGCCCATAATTTTTGCTAGGCTTGTTTTCATGGGAGTATCTTCTCAATTGGAACATATACTTAGAATTAGAATAGTAATGACAACAATATTTATATTAATGATAATAATAGTATATTTTAAATACTATATAGTTAGAAATTTATGTAGGAATTTTCAGGGACGCGTCACTGAAGCTTTATGCAGGAAATTTCAGCAATGGTAATTACATAGAGCTCGAGATAAAGCTCTAGTCAACATGTTTCAGAGAATTCTGTTACAATTTAGTAATTTTCAGTTACTGTAACTAAAAGTTTCAAGGGAATACACAATTTGTCCGGTCATTAATTTGAATATATAATATGTAGTCTATATGTGTCTTAAAAATATAAATGCAGTCAAATTTCAATTTTAGTAATTTAGATTCATGCGTTCCACACAGTAAAAACTGGGCATTCATTTTTATCTGTAATCTTTTTTGGGTGTTCTAATATGATCTCACAAATAGTCTTATTTTAGTACCAGTTTCTGTCTTGTTCATTTTGCTAACTTCAGATTGATAAATGATCCGAGATAGCGAACTAAATTGATTCAGAGGGTGCATTGTTTCAATTGCTCCAAACTTCACTCTTATAAAAAACAAAAAATAGATGAAATTAAAAATTCGTAAAAATTAGTGTTGAACCTGTCACACTCAGACGTCGCGAACTTCAGCCCTATGGGTTACGTTGGTTTCTAAACTTGACAGATTAGAATTTGTTTTATCAGATTTAGTTATTGACAGATGATCCTCATTTTGAGCCTATTTCAATCCACAAATCTACCTTATTTTATTAGATTGGTGGATCAAACTGAAGTGAGATTGTTTTGTTGCTTGAACTCTTTTAATACCGAATCAAGTTCTAAATCGAATCCTAGTTTTTACAGTGCAAGAATCAGGCTGTGCGCTGGTTTCGGATGAGATGAGCCGCGGGGGGATGTGCTGTGGTCACTCATGCATGACCAAATAGCATAGCGTTCGGAGATGCTAAATTTAAGTCGAAGTTCAGAACTAAAACTGTGCATACATTGAAATTCGACCATAGTAATACAATATGAGTGGAGTAAATATAAACACATTTGATTCATTGAGTATATTATAAAAAAAATCATTCACACATAAACTTCGCTCACATATAGTCTTATTATAATTTTTATCGTCAAGAGAAATATATACTGCAAACTTATATTAAAATTAGTGAACCAGCCGAACAATTCAAATTTACAGATATAACCTATCGAACCAAGAGGGCGTCATTTGACGTAAACAGCGCACTCACCATTCAATTGAAATCTGGATTAATTATTAATTTACACAGCTGCTGCTGGTCACTCGTGATCCTGATGTACCTATTTAGAAGTTCACTTTCGAGGCAAATGATCGCAAGAGCTTGTGAATATTTTATTGTAAATATAACACAATTTCAACACTTTTTTCAGTTTCATCTTTTCGTGCAAATTTTTAATCCTTTTCACATATCACATATTCACATATCGGAAAACATCGGTTTACTACATCGTTATAATTCAACAAACCATTTTTCTGTGCATTGACGCCCATGACAACAGCCCTCATGCTTTGAGCGCTTCGAACACAATCGAGAAGCGAGGAGTGCGCAGTAGCTAACTGCGCACTTCTTTCGGTAACGGTGACTTATAATTTTGTTACCATTTAGGAATTTTGGGAAACTATTTGTAATTTTCATACACTATTTCTTAATGTTAATGAAAATTTGGTAAATTTACTCTAAAAGTTACTGCATTTCGTTATCAGCAACCTAATTTCATAGATTTCAGTCACTTCCCAGGTGGAAATATTATATATAGTTCATATATAGTGTGAAGTATTATATATATTATATAATATTTCCGCCTGGGTTTAGTATCCTCAATCTGTCGGAATTCGATCCAGTAGATTAGGACCAACAAAAAAACTTTTCGATTTTGAATTCCGTAGAATTGAGCTAAGTGGCTTGTTTTTGTCGATTTCTTATAATAGATTCTAAGAAAAAATATAAATTCGGTATTGATGCTTTAAATATACAATATTTATGTGACGCTCCTTCTAACTATAAGGTACACACGTACATTTATTGCAGAAACAACTAGTTATCATCTCTTGAATCGTGAGCGATTTTACCACACAATATGGGGCTAAATTGCATAAATCTTGTTCAAGTGATTCAAAATATTCCGCACTGCACATGTGTCCACAAACTTCTGCAAGACAAATTTTCCACGATTTTTTTTAAACAGTCTAACCAAATTTCCATTAATAAGATTGAGAATCTTATACAAATGCACATTTTATTCTTTATAACCAACCAAACTACACTCAGCAAGATATTTAAAACTAAGTTTAGCATTTGTGAGAAAGGAAACAATCGTTAATCTTAAAATTCGTTATTCAGAGAAAGAGATAATAATGTATAAAAAATAAAAATGCGAGTGAGTTGGCTTCCCCCACACGCGCCGCACAGCCCCATGTTATATAACCCAACAATTGTACCTTTGTTTAGTATTGCGGAATTTTCCACGGAGCAGAAACGATCAGATTTGGACAAGTACTCTCTAAATTTGAATCAGTGAGATTTTACTGATTTTCGAAGATGATAATTGACTTGGTTGAGTTACCCGCATTCCCGACTAATTCAAATTTATAGAGTACAGCATGCAAAAACATCTATTGAAATTCCCTTATTTTTCTCTCTTGTCTTCCTTTATTTCCATCTGCTTTGATCTTGAAAAAAATATACAATGATTATGCACCCAAGGAATTTGTCTGTCTTGAGAGTTCGTAAAATCACAACGAGCTAAATGGTACACGTCACATAGCTTCCCCCTTTCCAACCCGAGGACTGACTTAAAGAGATGGCGATGAGGCAGTAAGCGATCCGATCAGTGGTAGCGTATCGGGCCAATGAACACTTTAAAATTCTATCATTAGTTCTTTAATATACTGTAAATGTGTTGACTTCATCTATAGGAAATCTTACGAAATCCTTGGAAATCCATTAAAATATTTTTCCTAATACCTGCGCCGGAACTTTTGCGACTTACATGCTCGTTCAGAAGAATCTAAGTTTGTGTATTCTCGATTGTTGACGTGACATCGAAGTAAAGTGGCATTTAGTCCTCTAGAGAACTGAGTAGTACCATGTGCATCTCCAATCTACCCCTTCTCCCTACAACTGCGAATCTCAACTTAAATTCTTCTGAACGAGCATCGTCGCTCGTTCCGGCCTGCAGCTGCGGTGAGTGGAGAAAGCATCGTGAGAAACGAGCGGGATATGTCGGTTACGAACTCATTCTCGTTTAAATTTAACGCTGTATCCCGCTTGTTGTACAATCTACTATTCCTCAGTACCCGCGCCGACACTTGCGGCTTGCATGCTGGTTAAGAAGAATCTAAGTTGGTGTTTTCTCGATTGTTGACGGCACCGTGGACTAAATGGGCTTTAGCCCACTAGAAAACTAAGTAATGCTATAATGAGATTCTTCTCAACGAGCATAGTGACACGTTCCCGCCTGCGGTTATTAGAGAAAGTATCATGTGCTACAAGCGGAATACGTCGATAGCCAACTCGTATGATTTTGCCACGCTCGCTATGCTGGCGCAACAAACTTCATGCTCGTTCGTAATCGACTGCGTATCCTGCTTGTTGCACAATGTACTTTTCCTCAATACTTGTGCCGGAAATTGCGACTAACATGCTCGTTAAAAAGAATCTGAGTTGGTATTTTTTTCGATGTTTGACGTCAGTGTGGACTAAATGGATTATAGTCCACTAGAGAACTAAGTAATGATATGCGTATCCGCCAGGTACCGCTTCTCCCTGCAACTTAGATACTTCTCAACGAGCACTTGAAATATTTTGAAATATTTTGAACCGGCAATCATGATTCTTGTTAAGTTTCTTGTTGGCAATCAAATTTTGAATATAAATCTGAAGGCTGCGTCTAGTCGTCCCAAAAAATTGGGAGAGTTGGAAAAAGGGATGGACTATTTGTCTCGAAAATTCGGTATGACTGGCCAAGCTTATGAAAAATATTTAACCACTCACCCCGAATTTCGGGACGACGAAACACTTCGAAATCTAAAATATTTCAGGAACGCCTCTAAAAATAAGAAAATTGATTTTCTTGTACAAAATAGCAAACCTGGAAGAAAAACTTTGTTCTGAATGCTTAAATAAATTCCAGGAAAGCTGTAGCCACTTATAGGCCAAGATCGGGAAATTTGGATTTTCACCTCACCAGGAATTTTGAAATTTTCTAAAAAAGTTCTTGGTACTCCCAGGGCATCGAATTTTTTGTTTTCTAATACAAAATGACTAACGAACGTAATTAAGAAGCAAATTATGTTCTAAATAGAGAAATAAATACCAAAGAAGCTGTAGCAATTTATAGGCCACAATCGAAAAATTAGAATTTCACCTCAATACGAAATTGGAAATTTTACAAAAAAAATCCTGTTCATTCTAGGGACGTAATACTCTGAAAACGTTTTATTCAAAAAAGCTGTACATTCAATGAAAATACATCTATTGTAAAGAATTTCCAAGGAACTCGGAAAATTGAGAAATCGGTGGCAGATTCAAGATTTTCAAAACTCGAGAAAATTCGAAATGTTGGTAATTTACATGTTCCTAGATTGAGGATTTTCAATTGTCGTTTGAAGGAATTCTTAGAACAAAATAAAAGTAATAATAATGATAGAATAAGAAGTCAGATTTTAATTTCGTGCAAAGCCGCAGAGGAAGGGTTGTTTATCAATTATTGTTATTGTCGCGAGTTTAGCTACACTTTTATTTCCTACTTTGAAATTTAAAGTGATAATTTTTATCCGAGTTAAGCCTCAGTGGATTTACAGCTTTCATCTGCGCTCTGTATGTCTTGAATCTCCTTTCCTGCTCAGCTCCGCCTCCTTGCACCCCAAATTCTCGTAAAATTAAGTCAAACAGCTTCGGGGTACCACCACTCGTTTTTCCCGTTGAGAGGAACGCCGACGACAGTCGAGGGGTGACGTTGATGACGCCTCGACGACAACCGTCACAGACGGATACGGATTAAGTTATACTGCATGACAATACACCAACAAGAATTCTTTTGACCAACCAAGCGAATGCAAAGTGGATGACGATAATGTCAGTAAAATCGCTTTTTTTCTCACAAATGCAGATGCGATCATATCTAATTCATACTTGTGTCCGAATTACGGGTGGAGTTTTCACGTCACGTAACTTCTAAAGCAATAAAAATTAAAATTGAATGGATTCAACAATCTACAAACGTCAAGGAATGCGGTAAAAATTTCGAGTCATCTTTCTATACCGTAAAAGGCTTTTGCCGTTGCCGCCCGCGGGCCGTCGTTGTATTAGAAATCGAGACTCTCCCTAACTGCCTGCTCAATCTCTGTAACAGCCCGCCAAACCTCCCTAGCGTCCCGCTCAACATCCCTAATTGCCCGCACTACTTCTCAAACTGCCCGTTAACCCACCTCAGCTACCCATCCAACCTCTTTAACTGTCAATCAACCCAGCCTTACTGCTTGCCTAATCTCCCTAATCGTTCAGCCTTCCTAATTGCTCATCCAGCTCAACTGCCCGCCCAATCTAACTACAAACCCAATCTCCCTAACTGCCCACTCACTCTCTATATCTGTCGACCCAACCTAACTTTCCACTCTTCCTATTTTTTTATAATTGGATTGAAATAAAGCAAAATACATTACTTGGGATCACAGTGCACAAGTGAGCGATGCCCTCTCGTTGAAATTTAAATAAGAAATACCCAAAATGGTATGTGAAAAGAATACGAAAATAATTAATATACGAATTGGTATGCCTTTAATTTAAATCTGGTCATTTTAAAAATCTAAGTCAAAGTGAGGAGCGAGAGTAGAGCTATACCAATTATATTTTTTTCGATGTCCACCTCCAAAAACTGAACTGTCGACCTCTTGACTGATACGAAGTCGTCTCACGAGCGGTGCAATCGTATCACGTGATTACCGGAAATCGATGTGGTTCCCCTCGGAGACAGATTCGCCCCAGAGCAAGGAGAAGTTACGTCTTGCGTATCAAATGCCATTTCCTCCCAATCACCGCGGAATCTTGAATAGCACTGGACAATTGAGCCGGACGCCGGGCCTTCGATCAGATACCTACATGCTTTATTTCTCCGATTACGGGATCCGAATCCGTGAGCTGCTGTAAACCAGCGCAGTCTCCGATCATCAAAATCGTCTCCGCAGTCCGCAACGAATGAGGCGAGGGTGTAAAAGTTTAGCATACGACTATAAACGCATGTGGACATCCAGTGTTAGGAACTAGGGAGCGCTCATTGGAGCGGGACGCTTTGATCTGATTAGCGAGTATTGATCTTCTTTGACGAGCAGACTGAGTGACTGACTGGGTCAGGGTGACCTTCTTCAGGGTCTCGGCATCCCATACCATGCCATTGCCATGTCGACAACCCACAGTCGGATTGCGCTCCTCTATATCAAGAGTGTCAAATGTCGGGATTAATTAAATCAGTTCAACTTGAGGATTTTTTTGTAAGAGTGTAATATTGTAGGAGCTGCTTTTAATTTTTGTTGTCTTTTACGTTACTTATGCGAAATTTTAAAATGAAAAGTTTCCTACACTCAGCAAGAATTGGACTATGCTATTAAAGAAAACTATTTTAAGGCTAAATTAGCAAATAGTAACCAGCTTGATTACGTTCTCCCCATAATTACATTTTCATTACATGGAGACGTATTTTATTCATTTATTGGACATATCTTTACACTAGTTTCAACAAGCTGAATCAAAAAATTAAAATCATAAAATTTTGTTGACGTCTGTCCCTAGGGTTACCGGCTATCGTGTAACTACGATAGCATTCGTAGGATTTTAATAAATTGAGGCGGCCTTTCGTTCCTTTTTTTTTTGGATCTGAAATCTCTCACATATATCTTGGTGAAAGTATCGTATAGAAAAATTCTGTCCAACTGAATCCATTTCAATACATAATCTCAATCTTGATCCGAGGTGATACCGAGGATTCCTATCTGACTGAATCCGAACTAATCCGAGGTTGAGAGAGAGGCTCAAGAAGGTTACCTAATATTATTATACATTTCTGCAAATATTCCGTAATCTATAGTAACTTATCAGTCATAAATTGTAACATATGGCAACGTTCAGTAAATGTCTCAAGCCGGCCGATTTTAAACTGCTTACTGTACGCTTACTTACCTTATGCCGCATGGTGTAACCAAAAAGGATTGAAAGGTGCGTTCGGA
The DNA here is from genome assembly GCA_932178445.1 of Andricus quercusramuli. Taxonomy (NCBI): domain Eukaryota; kingdom Metazoa; phylum Arthropoda; class Insecta; order Hymenoptera; family Cynipidae; genus Andricus; species Andricus quercusramuli. The sequence goes on from CAKNXH010062140.1 coordinate 110,830, forward strand.
TTGAAGTTGGTGTTGATTCAGGGATTAAAAATTATTTCTTCGGACTGAACTTGGTGTTGGTTGACACATAGAGAAGGATCGAAAATTCAGTTCAGACGATCTTCGTATTCATTCGGATTGAAAAGGATTGAACGGTGGATTCATTTGGACTGGGGTCTGGAGGCAGGGATTACAAAAATTAAAGTGTGTGCTTGGATTGGGTTTCGATTGATTTGGATTGAAGTTGGTGCTGGCGTAGAGATTCAGAAGGACTGAAAAGATTTTCCAGATGATTGGACCGCATACAGATGTCTGCACAATTTGGAATACACTCATCTCCCAATTCTGGGCCGACCTCGGGTCGATCGATACCGCGTATTGATCAGGATCGCGTCAATACTTAGGGCCGGATATTTACTCTCTGAACCCGGCACAGTGTGGCTCAGTAGCAGCGCCCAGAGAAGCGTAATGTAAACAACTTCTGACACAGCACTGACTATCCGAGCATATAGATCGTCAAGGGACGCTCAGGGGGGAGACAGAAGCAGTCAAACGTTAAGCCGGCCGAAGATCGGGTGGCCCAGAATTGGGAGATAAGTGCAGATCAGATTGATCTAGAATGGATTCCCATCTCCAACTTTTCCGGATGTAATTTTAATAAAAAATGTGTATTTTTTTTTAATTTTTAACCCAGTACCGTAGTGAATGAGTAGCAATCCTTTGTATGGAAGCAAATGCCTTTTCAAATAATATGAAACTTGAAAAAATTTTGCAAATATTCTTTCACCAAACCACATTATTTTTTTAGGAACAACTTGCGTTTTTTAAAAGCTTGTTCTCAAAAACCTAATTCGCACTTACCCACGCTTTTTCAATACATTTTTTTTTTATTTTGATATCCTTTGCGTTTACTTTATGGAGACTATCCGTAGACAGATTCCATACACAATAATGCGGAGGCAAAACGAAATGTTGTTTCAACACCGGTTTCGCTGTTACACCTGCAACCAGAATTTAACCTAATAAAAAACATGAATATTATTCCGTATTTTATTGAAAAAATAGTAAGAATACTTCATATGCTATATCATATCCGAGAATATTGATCTATTCCCTAAATCTCAACACATGTATTTGGTTTACTGGACTATGTTAGCTCATTTTTCAATCTGAATATTTTTGTTTGTCAATAAATGAGTATAGTTACGAGAAAATCTTACAATAATATGAATTTCCCAAAAAACATTCTATAACATTACGAAAAATTCGCATAATTTTTAATACTAGTTCCATATTATTTTAGAAGATTCCAAGGAATTCTAGAAAATGCTGACACATTCATATTATTTCGTCAACAAAATTCTGAACGTTTCTAGAAAATTCCGAAACATTAAGGTTATTTTACAGAATTCCATATATTTCGTATTTGAACTACTGAATCGCCCCTTGTAATCACAGCTCCATTATAAGAAGATTTTTTTTATACAGACTAATGCATCACAAAGTCATCAGGAGAATATTGAATTGAAAAATGAATATACTTCATAAGGGCAGGTGATTAGTTGGGACCTTCCTAATCCAAGATGCATGATACATTTTCCTACATTTGACAAATTTTGGTGGTTTGTGTTACAAAATCGGCAAAATGTCTTCGAAAGGCTTTTAACATTATTCCAGAAGTTTTTGTAATTTTTCACGGGCACGAAATCCATTTGATAATCACATGTGAAGTTTGTAATAGGTGTGATTGATGCATGAAAGGAACGATTTTCTGATGTTAATAGGCCCTACTAGACACTTTGCTTACAATGAGATTATCAGAGTTTAGGTCATTTTTTAAATCTCATGAATTCCTCAATTAATGACCATTGGATGACTAATAATTTGCCAAAAAATTACCCTAATTAACAAAAATGACCTATATGTCCTTGCTGAATGCGTTATATAATTTTCGAAGTATTTTTCAATGATGAACACAAATCTGGCTTCCGTTTGTCACTATCAGGTCTAGAATAATAGATATTTTCAATTAAATTTTCCAATAAAAATTGTTTAAGCGTTTTTTTAAAGAACGAAAAATGTTTTTCCGCCCTTGCCGCAGGTCATTTGTATGCATTTTTTAACGCAGTTTGCGAATATCGTCTTACCTTAGCGATATCTATAACTGTTTCTATGAGATATTCTGAAAAGACTGAAAGAAGGTTAAAAGGTTGAAAATTTAAATTCGGATTACCCGTTTCTGAGATATCTCGAAAAACGTGCACTCTTCTTTTCAATTTCCGAAAATTTGTGCTAAATGCTGTCATGGACATCAGATCTTCATTTCTCCATATTAAAATGTTCGAAGTTTGCTTGAGCGAACATGTTTTTTGGTCGGGTTGTCACGTATGAGACCCCAATAATAATCAGCTAGACTGCTGTTGCTCCATTTACCCTGATATCTCTTCTCAATAGTGGCTATATCTTGGTGGAATCTTCGTACATGCTCGTCACTGACTAATCCCAACTTTCCAGGAAAGAAAACTATGTGTGAATGTAAAAAATGTTGTGTCTTCAATAACATATTTACATTCAGGCCTTGAAATCGTGTCCACATTTCATACACATACCGCTTTTAGTGCTTTAGATTTGTGATTTTCTAGGAAATTTCGGATCACATTCTTTATGGATAACCAGGTTTCCCTCTCTTCACTGCTCAAGCATTCGTCGAATTCTGAGTTCTCGACTTGCAGACCTCAATTCAATCGCACAAGTAGGACAGCAATATTGAGGTTCCCATGACTGATTCACATTTTTCAAAATTCTACCGTGGAATAACTAATATCCTGATTTAATCGCGCCGATAAGTGATTGTCTTTGATTTGTTGGTGTATAAAGACCACAAACGAAACAGAAAAAATTGGGTTCATTCTTACACCTATATTTTCTTAGTTTATTTTTTAACTCAACAAAAAAACAATTGAATTCCTAATGTTTATGTACAGACCTTATATCTACTGGCTCAAAGCGAAAAACACAAATATGTTTACCTTATATCTTATGAATTAAATCTAAGAACATAAAAATGCAAATTGTAGAAACCCAACGAGGGAAAGAAAAATAAACTTATTCATTATGAATATTATGATTGAAAACAAGTTTCATCAAAGAGATCGAGCCAAGATTGATGCAATGAAATCTAGAAACAAATAATAATGTCATTGATCGTCTTAAGTTCCAGACCTGCGTGAAATTCAGAAACAAATAACAATGCGACTGATCTTTTTATATTTTAGAACTGCACGAAATACAGAAACATATGAATATGTGATTGATCGTATTATGTTTCAGACCTGTATGAAACTCATGAAAAAATAAAAATGTGATTGATCTCTCATGTCTTAGAACTGTATGAAATTCAGAAACAAATGACAGTGTGATTGATTATCTTATGCTTCACAGCTGTATGAAATTCAGAAGCGAATGAAATGTGAGTGATCCTCTTATCCTTTAAAATTGCATACAGTTCAGAAACAAATAACAATGCGAGTCATTGTCCTATGTTTTATAACTGCATGGAATGTTTAAGAACAGAATGAAATTCACAAACGAGGGATAATGTGATTAATCGCCTTATGTTTTAAAACCGTGTGAAATTCAGAAAGAAATGACAATATGAGTAATCATCTTATATTATAAAACTATCGGAAATTCAGAAACAAATGAAAATGTGAGTGTCTTATGTTTAAGAACAGTATGAAATGCATAAACAAGTAACAATGTGATTGATTGCCTTATGTTTCACAACTGTATGCAATTAAAAAACGAGTGAAATGTGAGTGATCGTCGTATGTTGCACAATTGAAAATCTGGTGCCAAGAACAGTATTAAGTGCAGTTTTTCGGAAATTGAAGAGAAGGATGAACATTTCTCAAGGTATCTCAGAAATTGATAATCCGAATAAAAACTTTTTTACAGATAATCGTTCTTCATAAAAAAAATGAAACTGTGATTTGTACCAAAAAATGTAAATACATCCTGAAGTACATGATCTACTGTAAGGGCGGAAAAACATTTTTCGTCCTTTGAAAAAATGATTAAACAATTCTTCATTAAAAATTTTAATTGCAAACATCTTTTAAACTAGACTTGATAGCAACAAACGGAAGCCAGATTCATGTTCAACATCGAAAAGAAAAACCATAAGTGACAAATTTGAATTTTACGTGATATTGCAGTTTATTGACGCTTTTTAAAAGTTAGAACAACAAATAATCATTAATCGGTAATTCAAGGATGCCTAGTTGTTTGTCAACTGATATTCGATTGTTTCAACAATTTTACGTTGTTTAAAAATTTTTTTTTCAGTTGACTCGCGAAATGAACGTATTTTCTAGACTTCATGAGTTATTTAATCAATGATAACAATAAAATAATTCGTTTAAATGATTTTACAATATTTTAAATAAAGCATATTTGTTTAGGTATATATTTTACCTAAAAAAAGTAGGAGAATCTTTTTATCTCAATAAATTTTCGACAAATTTCTATATTTTTAAGTACTAATTTGTTTATTGTGAATACACGTTGACGTTTGAGCAAATTTTAATTGCTTAAACAATTCTTTTGTTTATATATTTTATTTTCGCTATTTTTCGAAAGATTGAAATATTCTTATGTTCTATTTTGCTTTTCAAGAATAATGTCAAATGTTGAAACAAATTAAAATTGTTTGAACAATTGAATATTAGTTGAAAAATGACTGCCTATTCTTACATTACCGATAATTGACTATTTATTTAAAGAAAAAACTTTTAAAAAGCGTCAATAAACCGCAATATGACGTAAAATTAAAATTTTTCACTTATGGGGTTTTCTTTGGGGACCCACAAGAGTGGATTTGAATTATTCAACCTCAAAACTTATGATTGATTCTTATTCTCTGACGAATTGTGAACAATATACTAAAGAACGGAATTATTTGTAACATATTATCGCGTTTAAATATTAGATTCACAAAAAGCTGACATTTTCCCATGTTAAATCAATAGCAAACTTCATGGTCTACCGAAATTCCTGTACAAATAGCCAGATTTTTTATGTGAATAGTGGAAACTGGAAACGAGACTATTTGTACCGAAATTTTGGTATAAATAGATGCCTTTTTTGTACACGTGGACACTGCCTTTCTAAAAACATCGCTTTTCTAGGAAAATAAAAATTTTCTAGCATCTTGTATCCATTTGATTAAATTATTACAATTATTATAATAACGTTCCTAGAAAAAATAGGTTATTAGAAAAAAAGATAAACGTTCCAAAAAGCGATTTTTGTACTAAAGCAAGTGTTTACAGATTTTATATTCAAATAATTTTAGATAATAATTCAATAGATAAACATTCAAGAAAGATAAAATCAAAAAGAAATTTTTCTAAAGGTAATGGAACGAGTTTTGAGCCCGCAATCTTGTAAGTACAATCAAAACGCTTCAACAACCAAGATATTCGATAGTCGGAGGTGTGGAACGTCCAAATCCATAAACCTGCAAAGATTATTAAAAAGTCATATTTCTCGAAAATGGATCGTTATGGGCAAATAATTTCTTCGCAAAATTATACTCATCCAATGCGCGGTGGCCTTTAAAAATGTTAAATGCTATTTTCAGGTACCCCAAAGTTATGAATAGGAGATTGTTTTGAATGCTTCTGGGGAACCATTTTTGATGAAATTAAAATATTTCCCTGAGCGGATTTTTATTTTGCCTGGAAAAACCTATTGGAAATACGAAAAAGCAGTAAAATACTATTTTCAAGTTAATAAGACCATGTAATTACGTTTATATAAAGGAGTTATATGCACTTAGAAAACGATTTGGTTGAATCAACAACATTTTTGTTGGTTCAACCACAGAATTTGGTTATTATATGGACAACAAAATATTTGGTTGACTCAACTCAATTTTTTGGTGGTTTTAACTAAATCTTTTGGTAGATGGAGTATTTGTCTGATTCAACCAAAAAAATTGGTTAAGCCAATCAAATATTTTGTTGAATCAACAAAAATTTCTTTAATTTACCCAAATTTTCATGTATATCCAACAAAACAGTTTGTTTGGTTCCAGAAAAGTTTTTTTCTGAGTGTGTATACTAACGAGAATTTAATCAACAAATAAACAAAAGAAACGATTTTTTGACATTTATATCAATATATTTATGAATATTTCATCAAAAAATTCGTATACATAATGTTCAAGTTTCAATATTAATTTCTTATAAAAACTATAGTAAGTATAATATACATAGTATTTTCATGTTATTGTAGAAAACATAATGTGTAATATAAAATGCACAATAATATATAATAGCTATATAATAATTGTATTATAATTAAACGTGCCTACTATTATACTTTTTCGTGTCGCGTACAGCTTCGCATACTGCTTATTGTTATTGTCAACACTGCAAGTAGACACGTTTAATTATAATACAATTATTATATATAGCTATTATATATTATTGTACATTGTATATTAAACATTATGTATTCTACAATAACATAAAAATATTATATATATTATACTTACTATAGTTTTTAAAAAGAAATTAATATTGAAACTTGAACATTATGTATACGGATTTTTTGATGAAATATTGATAAATATATTGATATAAATTTCAAAAAATCGTTTCTTTAGTTTATTTGTTGATTAAATTTTCGTTAGTCATTCTAATTTACATATAACTCCTTTGTATAAACGTAATTATATGGTCTTATTAACTTGAAAATATAATTTTACTGCTTTTTAGTATTTCAAATAGGTTTTTCCAGACAAAAAAAAATCCGCTCAGGGAAATATTTTAATTTCATCAAAAATGGTACCCCAGAAACATTCAAAACAATCTCCTATTCCTAAATTTGGGGTACCTGAAAATAGCATTTAACTTTTTTAAAGGCCACCGTGAATGGACTATCATTAGGAGATTAGTCTTATTTAAGAGAAAATCCCAACTCTGATTATATCCTTGTTAGTGGATGAAGACAGTGGGTGGTTTGGTCTTGGTAGATACATAGTCTAGGTCGTAACCAGAAACAAAATTCGGGGGGGGGGGGGGGGGGATTTTAAATTAAGAATGGGGGTTTAGCACCGGTAAACCCGTAAACTCAGGAAAGTAAATGTATATGTTCTAATAATATCAGGAGGGGGGGGGGGGGTCAAACCCCGTTGATCACTAGTCCTGACTAAGGCCTTACACAGAAGCGAATTCCTTTGCTGATAATAACCACTTCTATCCTCTAGTAAGTTAGTCATTATTTCAAATCCAACATTGTTTGATCAGCATCCACAAAGACATTTTACTTCACATTGGAAGAATAATCTTGACAAATGATAATAATAAGAATGAAAATCTCATGTTTAGTGTTGCTACGAGGAATATCTCGTCTTGAAGTTGAATTGTGCTGAATCAGCTGATCTGTGAACGTAAACAAAGAGTTCCTTGACTTGGATTGACAAGAAAATCGCGCACAATGTGCTCATTGATGAACCGGCGTGACCAGGTCAGGGTGGACTTTCTTCGTCATCGACCCCTGGGGTAAGTTTCGTTCACTGTGACGTTTGCATGCCTGTGTGTGTAAGTACGCGTATAAGCCACGTGCCGCGTCATCAACCACCGCGAACCTACGCCGTCATCAAAAGTGAAAGATGCTGGCGTCGCCGAACCTTCCCTTTCTCCGTCTTCTGGATTCTGCACGCGGCGAGAGTAAACGTGACGTCACCAGCTTAAAGCTGCTAGACTAAATGAATTGTTGTGATTGATTTGGATGTGGTCCACTGCACCAAAATGACAAAAATGCGAAAAAAAGGATCAATCCAAAGATAGTACTGTGAAGTACTATGAGTCTAACTATTTATGCTCATTTTAGGGGCACTTGGCATCTACATAGGCATAGGGGGAGTTTTTTACCTACTGTACACGATACTAAATTTGCAAACTATGTATTTAAGGTTTAAATAAACATATCCAAGTTTGTCGACTATAAATTAGTTAATTCACTGGGGCATTATTATAAGACCGTTTTTTTTAAGTCAAAGTACAGAAAACGTTAGGATTCCCCTACTTTCTTCTGATCTGGGGCTTTTAAGAGTAAAACTACTTAATACCCCATTGGGAATAAATAAATATGATCGATAGATGACAAACGAGTTATATTTTGTTTTCTCAAAAAGACATATATATGATCTGTGGAAAAGTATTTAAAAAGTTAAAAGAACTCTTTCGATCTTTAAAATACTTTCTTCCAATCATATAGGTATGTAACTACATATCTATATTATATTATCTAGTCTATGAGAAAAAAAGAGAAATGAAAACTCGGACACATAAGATTAGTGTTCATGTTTATAAAACTTGCATATTAATTTCTGTAACTGATATCGAGTGTAACATTGTACGTTCATTCAGGAGGCAAATGCATATCAATCCCTCGCCGGAATTCAGACAGATTAACGAGAGTAAATAAAGAACACAAAAAGTGGGCTCGAATCAAATGCGGCGCTTAGCATACAATATATATTATATTGTTATGTCGCTGTATTATCACTCAATTAGATTAAGTCGGACATAGACTGTTATCCATGCACGTTCAGTCATTTATTTTGCACGATTATCACTCACAATAAGTTTAGAAATTCAAACATAATGCACTGAAAATAAAATAAATACAGAATCAAAAGAAAGAAATTTTATTAATAATATTTATTTCACTGCTCGACAAAATATGATCTATATGTGTATTTGAAATAATTAAGACATTTATCGTTTTCGCAGTCGTTTCTCGTGCTGACTTCAATCCGACTTCCATTTCTTGCCTAAAGGTCAAGATTTTCAGTTTTTTCGAATCAATTTTTTTTACATCAACAAATCGCGAAAACCAAAAAAGGCCTTCACAGAAAAAACAGAAGTAAATTTTCCGTGCGAGTAATTTTGAAATTAATAATGTTGAATTTTTCGGCATCGAAGCAAATGAAGATACAATAAATTTGACATGGCAACCATACCCAATGTGGTGGGTAAATCTTCCCACGTAAGGGTAAAGATTACACTTTGTACTTTATGCGCTTGCGAAATTAATGGACACTCTCTTAAATTCTTTTGAGTGCTATTACACTGGTTATAATTCTCTTTTAATTTATTCGAGTTCTCTTCAATGTATTTGAGTTTTTTTGAACATATCAAAAAAGTAAAGAGAAAAAATTCTTTGTCTTATATTTGAAAATGAATTATCCCTGCGTAAGAAAATGAAAAAGCTAATCAGTCTTCTATAATATAAAAGTGACTAATATAAAGTGCCGCTTCGTAAATTTTTGTTTAAAATTTTGGAAAAATTAACAGGATTTCTAAAATCATACAAAATAAGCAATCATAACGCTAGCAAAATAAGAGTTTTTTCTAATTATATAAATTAAAAAATACACAGATCATGTTTTTTTGACTCGTACCAAACAGTGTTATACTGATTGTTAAAAATAATTACTATTTTCTATTTCTATTGATATTTTAAACCTTGTTTTAAAGTTAGACTGACCGTTTCGACCTAAAGCGAAAAAAATGGTGTTTGCAGAAGCATACGCTCTACGTGCATTCGAGGATCGCACGTGAGAGGGTCGGGAATGGCAACTACGTCACAGAAAGACCAGAGATTGTAGGGCCAGTGCAGAAGGGTGGCACGGCAAGATAGAGATAGGCCACGGTAGCGTCGTGACTTGACAATAAAGCTCGTCTCACCTCCGGCTCGTTTCGACCTCCTGAATCCCCTCGTTTCTCTGCCCGCCTGCGCCCTGAATGCACCAGCACTTAGACATTTTCGATACTGAATTAGGTATTTTCACTTCAACCATCAGCTAACTTCACTTCGTTGAGTGCTGAGGGGAAAATATTGGATCAAATGCATGGGACAAAACTTTATTTTGGTAATACCTTCATAATGAATAATAATTATTACTATTTTATTATGTCATTGAATAGTTCTTTCAAAATATAAACTATTTTTCAAAAACATTTATATAGAAAAAATTAGTTTTTCCGAAGATATTAACAAAATAGGGCAAAAATGGACCGAATCCCATGCATTTGATCCATTGTTTTCCCCTCAGCAGCTAACGAAGTGAAGTTAGCTGATTGTGAAGTGAAAATACCTAATTAAATATCACATTTCTAAAAAACAAAAGCTGCATATTATACATTAACAAAAATTCCGAAAGCCTTCAAAAAAATTGTATAGTTATTTTTTTATATGCTGAACATAAAATTAAATTTTGCAAGACGTCATCGGGTCGGCAATTTGTTTGAAAAAAATCAATTTGAAAAATTTGCCCCCCATTGCTCCACGAAATTAAAAAAATTTTGCAATTTTGAGTGAGTAATTAAAAACTCAGTCACTATTCTGTATTAAATTTGCAAAACGTTTGTGATACGGCAACATTATAATTATTAACAAATTACTATTTTGTAAATCACTCCCCAGAGAAAATACCAAAGGTTTTGCAAAATGTTGTTTCTGCCTTTTGCATTGAGAATAAACTATTATACGATTTGCAAAACTAAATACATAACGCAAATTATCGTTTTTTAAATTGTTAAATTTTTTGTTATTCGACTTTTAAAATTCCAGCAAAAATTGCGAAGGTTGCGTTTTTGTGTAGCAAATGTTAGAAATGTCGAG
>CAKNXH010062143.1:0-40060 GCA_932178445.1 Andricus quercusramuli
TTCAAATTTTCATTTTCAACGCATCCGCCGCAATGCACATCGCGAAGGCAGAACAATAATTGTACACACGTACAACGATTTTCACATTTACATTTACGATTTCTGTCCGGAAAGTGTCCGACCTTGGTGTGTACCAGGGGCAAGAGTTAATTAGGGTCAATAGCGATGATATTCCTTTTAAAGATATCCCCTTCAGAAGCCATAATCTTCTTCCAAAGATCCTCCCACTTTCTGAAGCACTCCTCGAAGTCACCTTTCGGAATGGCTTACAGCTGTTTTTCCGCATTCCGTTTTATTTCCTTCACGGCTTGAAAACGTGCAACATAGTTCACGAGTTAGGGATGAAATCAGGTAAAATTTTAATGAACTAAAAGGATAGCTAGAAGTCGAAAAAAGCGCGACCAAAATTCACATTGAACGGGATTATTCAGTAACAACTGAATCAAACTTAACCTTAAGTATGGATTATTTAGAGTCAGAACTAACATTTAACAATATTTTAGATGTCATTGATTCAAAAGTGCTTAGTCGCAAACATTCAGATGAAACAACATTAAGAAGAAAGGGGATGTTTAGAGATATAATAATAAACCATTTAGACGAAGATTAACACAAAAGAATATTCGACATGAAAGAGCCTAAAAATATTTTACAAAAGCCGTGCCCTTAACCGACCAAGAAAAAAGATCAGCTTTCTATCAAGCGGTTTCTGGAGTTGTGCCCGAACTCTCATCTGCAGATTTGATTAGAAGGCAAACAGAATTCAGAGAAATGAATTTCGAGGAAATAAAATCATTTTTATCAAAGCTAGAAGCAGAAATACAGGCAGATGTGAAGAATAAAAAAGTAGCCAAGGCAAAGATGGCCTTTCAAGCACCCAAATGGCAATCAGGACCTGACGGGAGATGCTTTCGTTGCAATGAGCAAGGGCATAAGTCCGCCACCTGCCCCTTGAAGAAATTCAATATGTGGTTCTATTCCTACTCTCAGGGGGTAAAACATCACAAAGGGGATGATTGCTTTTAGAGAAGGGCAGGTGGATCTAGAGGCAGAGGCCGTGGAAAAGATGGGAGGTAAGTTACTAGAATTAACAAATTTAGAGGGGGTATACAAAAAATTAGAGGTGGATAAAGAGGAGGCACTAGAGAGGGATCTAGAGGTGGTTTAGGAGGTAAATTTAAAGGGATAGCCTAAAATGATAAAAATTGAGACAGATCAGACCAAGAAGGTTACGTTAACAAGTGCAACGATGAATACCAAACAAATCAAAGGAAACAAGACTAAAATACGAGAATGGAGTCCAACCAAGCAAATGGAAATGAAAGAAATAACTAGAACAATCAGAAGAAAAACACAGCAGGTAGAGTAGCTTTCAAACTGAATGAATACAAGGAAACGAATAATTTAGAAAAACTGGACAATTCAAGAGAAAGGGATGAGGTAAAGCTTATAGCGGACTCAGAGGCAACAGATCATGCGTTAACGTTCGACTTAGGATCGCCCAAAAGTATGTGGGAGTTGGCAACAGAAGGTGCAATACCTCACAAATATATAGTATATAATACTCCACTCAAAAAATGTTCCCAGAAACAAACCGCCTCTCAGACAAAATTAGAAGATTCGGCTGTATAGCATTCGTTTCAGTTTTAAAACCCAAAACAAAATTTTCAGAAAGAGCCATCAAATCCTTTTTAGTTGGGTATATCAAAACAGGCTATATTTCATGGCACTCTAGTACAGGCAAATTCTTAGAGTCTAGAGATGTTAAATTAAATGAAAAGATAAGCTATAGGAGAAGTTGTAAAGAGAAGGAATCAGAGGATAATGAAGGAGAAACAAAAAATAAAGGAGAAGAAGATAATACAAATTGAATGAAAGTTTTTGAGGATGAGGGAATTCCAAAATCAAGCAATGAAGAAGTCAAAATTTAGAGCAGAAGCGTTAGAACGCAAAAACAAAAATTAAAATTAGGACAAGGATATTGTCACAAGCGACAGGGACTTTTTTGTTTCGCAGCTAGAAAACACTTTGGATCAGAATTTAGATGACAAACGAATATTATGTTTTAGTTTTACATTTTTCCAAAATAATGGTTTAGAGGATTGTCGTTTACACGAGGATTTACATTCTGTACTCTATAATTTACCATAATTGGGTAGTTGTAACCTACTGGAGTGTCATCGATTTATTTTCGGGTCAAGGGGGTAGCTGTGCCGCTTTGGATGTTTATTTTCACCCGAATTCTAACGTAATCATCATCTGATTGGTATATGCCAGGAAGAGCATTGGAACTCTCCAATATTGTAAAGACGTCACCATCTAATGTTGACAATACAATTTGTTCTTGAGTTGGCACAGACTCATACCCGTACTTTCTTATTCCTATTTTAAGTTTCGTATTGGCTGAAAAAGTGTATCTTCGAAATTCAAACATCCGGAGCGGATTCCTATTCGAACTAAGCTGAATAAATGGAAGTTGTTCAAGTTCACATCCATATCCGTTAGAAGAAGGAAGCCTGTTAGGAGGAGCCATAGTCTTGGAAAGCGGAGGACGCGTAGATGAAGGGAGCCTGGTAGGAGGAGCCATGGAACTGCCAGGAGGAGACCTGAAACTGCCAGGAGGAGACCTGGACCTGCCAGGAGGAGACCTGGACCTGCCACGAAGAGGAGGCTCGGCAGAAGGAGGAAACCTTTCAGGTGAATTATTTCTTGAAGAAGAAGGTGGAGAAGATCTGCCACGAGGAACACCAGGAATAGGGTCGCCATTAGGTAAACATTCAAACTATAAACTGAATCGGATTACATAATATTTCCTACATTTTTTTATCTTATCGATTATAATCAAGCCTGTCCTTCTGAAATATTCAAATTTTATCAGCCAGGTTTGAGGGGAAAAAAACATTTTCTAAATTGGTAAAAACTGACCGATATGTTGGTTCAAAGGTACCTTGATACATATTTCATTTCTTTGTCATATTCATTTTTAAATATTGTCTATTTTTTTCAGAAACCCAAATAGGATTAAAAGAGATCGACTCGAATTTGGAATCTTCTTCAATAGAAAAGTAGATTCTTTGTTTGAAAATTCAATTTTTTCTTTACTTTCGAAATTCCTTCTTCAAGTTTTAATTTTTATCTCAATATGTACTAATAATTTTGAAGTTCCTTCTTTGATTTCGAATTTCGATCTCAAAATGTAGTTATTAATAAAATACCTGTGAATATAATCTTATTATATTATTTTCAACTGAAACATATTGATGCTCAAGCAAACATTGAATAGTGAAGTTTTCAGTTAAAAAATTAATCTTCCGTGAAAAATGAAATTTAAAGCCTTCTACCGATTTGAAATGATTGAAAAATAATAAAAACTTATAAAATATTTTAGGAATTGAATGGAAACGCATCGAATGCCACATATTAGACCAATAAAACTTACTGATTTAATTAGTGAAACGTACTGATGACGCCATTTCAAATTCTCTGAAACCTTTAGAATTGTTTTGTATTCTCTAAATTCTTTTGAAATTCTCTAATTTATTTATTGAATACCGTGAATTCTTTTGAAGCTTGTCTATTCTTTTGCACTATGTGAATTCTTCCAAAGTTTTCGAATTCTTCTTAATTCTTTGAATTCTTCCGCTATTCTCTGAATTATACCGAATCTTGAAATCATCAAAATACGCGTTGAATTATTTTAACTTTCTTTGAATATTTTTGATTCTGTAAAATTCACACGAATTCTACACAATTTTCAAAGTTTTTTTCCTTAATTGTTTTGAAATCTTTATGAAACATTCTGAATTCTTTTGAATTCTGTGACGTATTTTTAATTTTATGAATTCTTTCGTGTCGTTTTTTTTAAATGATCTGAGTTCTTTGGAAATTTTCTGAATTATTTGAACTATACTTAATTTTTCAATTCTTCTGAGACCACTGAATTCTTTTAATGATTTTTAATCATCTTCAAATTATTAAAATACATTTCAAGTTACTTCAAGCTTCCTCAGATCATTTGAATTTTTTCTGAAATATTTGCTATTCAAATAGTCTTCTGAATTCTTTCTCAGTTTTCTAAATTCTTCCGATAGCTTTAGAATGCGCGTTGAATTATTTTGAATCCCTTCAAGTCTTTTGAATTTTACGTGTATTATAAAGATTTTAAGAGAACTCAGAGAATTCAAATGATCTGAAGGAGTTCAGCGTAACTTAAAATATATTCTAATAATTTAGGGTTAGGTTTGAAAGCAGCCTTAAGCTGTACCTCGCCCTTTGGGTTCTTATGTTAACTCTGTCTGCCATGTACATATCCTTCTTGTTACGAACTCAATGAATCATTTCGAATCCACTCATTTAGATCGTACGTGCCATTCACGAAATGCAGCCGTACGTGCCAATTCAAAAATATAACCATACGTGCCCTTCATAAAATGTTATAACCTATATCTTAACTATATCTCCTTTATTTGAATCACTTAATTGACGCAATCCCCATAGGATTGTTGGTGACAACGAAGCCACAAACAAATAATTGGGCAGGTCTTCCCAGCCTGACATAGTCTGCAGCACTGGTCCCTCTCTTTCTCACTTTTTTCAAACTACCCTCGCCTTTTGCTCGGGATCTGGCGTATGCAACAATCAAATATTCTAATGTCACCTCAAACGAAGACAGACAGGGGAAAAGATTTTGGGAAAAGAATTAACGCTTCTCGAAACATCTACTAATTTTTTCTTAACCATTTTCAGATAGGATTCGTTACATCTCCTTTATTTCAAGCAGTGACTACGAACTCAAAAACAAATAATTGGTCACGTCTGACCAGCCTGACATAATCAGGAACACTGCTCTCTCTCTCTCTCTTTCTCACTTTTTTCAAACTACCCTAAATTTTTGCTCGGGATCTGACGTATGCAAGAATCGAATATTCTAATTTTACCTCAAATGAAGACAGGTACGAGAAAAGATTTCGGGAAAAGAATTGACGCTTCTCAAAATATCTTTACCCGCAAAAAGAATTCACTTCTGTTTTTTTTCTGTGTGATTATAGGTACATCACTATCAGTTTATCGCAATTTTCGTCCTGAAATATTTTCTTACAAGAATAAAAAGAAACTCTCTTATGTGTTTCCGGAAAAGTGAGATGAGGAGAATGGCGATAGATAGCCTTTAAAAAGAATAATACATTGTCCTTTTATTGTAATTACCAGTTATTTTCAGGATTTTCATCCGATTGTGAATTACAAACAATATTATATTTGACTTTAACATTTTCCTCAATCGAATGATGATATGGATGATTTTGTTTTACATTTGGTTAATATGTACTACTCTATAATACTTCGATATTGGGCAATTGTAGCCTATAGGAGTGTCATGGATTTCCTGTCGGGTCATTTCGTGAACCGCGCCGCTCTCCATGTTCATCTTCGCCCGTTTCGAAATGTCCTTATCATTACGCGTATATATTCCTCGAAGAGCTGTATCATTACGCTCCAATATCGCCACGATGTCACCAGTAAGTGTTGTTAAAACATTTCGTTCTTCGACTGGCATGGGTGCAGAGGCACCACGTGCTCCTCTCAATTCAATTGGTTTAATGGCAGGGAAAGTGTATTTGCGAATTTCGTATACCCGGTGCGGATTCCAGTGGGGATTGAGCCTAAGAAATCTAGATTGGTCAGGTTCATATCCAAGTAAGGTTGAATGACGATGGTTGGTGGTAGGAGACCTCGATCTTGTACGAACAGAAGTCTCGGCAAGAGGCGGAGACCTGTCCGGAGAATTAGATGGTGCACAACGAAGGACATCAGGAAGAGGGTCCTCTTTCGGTGGACACTCGACTTGTAAACCCAAATCTGCAACTAGAAGGATAAAGTATCTAATCGTTATATGTTTTCTATGGATGGAGATAGGCTACGTGTGAACAGTCCACATTATTATGAATTAAAATATTCAATTTCAAAGCTTTTTCGGGTTCCAATCATGTGCGAAACTATGAATGTTGCCGACGTTACGTGAACATTGCAGTTCACTTTTTCAGGGCTGAATGGATAGCAGGGAAGGGGAGTGGGAAGAGCGGAATGGTTGGAGGAGTGAAGAAGTAGGGGAAACGAGACGTGCAGAAAAGGGAAAGTAAGAGAGGGGAGGATTTGAAATACTTGATTCACATCTTAATAGGCTATGCCTACTTTTATTAATTTTTATTTTACAATTTTTTTTTGAGATTGAAATTAACCCTGTTAAACTTGAACTTTATATAACATTCCATTTGTGTAGATCACGGAGCTATAATGAGATCGACTATACTGTACAAGGATCCTCGATTATTGAATGCAGTAATAGCACCTTTATTGCCAAAATTGAACTTACCGGGAAATAAACGGGAATTTGACTTCGTGACTGGGATTTTGCTCTCGAGTGTAATAATATGCAAATTAAATGTGGTTTCATATATTTTCTTAGTCCATTTCTAGGTTTGAATAGAGAATTTTTGAATGAATCATAATTCTCACTTCGAACTAGAAATTTTCCACAAGAATTACAAATCGGACTTGCAACTGTGAATTTCTTTAAAGAGTTACAATTCTAAGCTGGGACAGGAAATTTCTGTGAAGAATTACAATTTTTAAGTTGTGACAGGGAATTTCAGTAGAGAATTACAGTTTTGAGTTTGACCTGCGAATTTCTGTAAATAATTATAATTTTGAATTTCGGACAGGGAATTTCAGTAAGCAATTATCATTTGGACAATTTGAACATTGAAGAATATGATTAAATCCAAAAAATTCCAGGTGAATTTGGAAGGCTTCAGAGTGAAGTAAAAAAATCGAAAATTTAAAAAGATTCACGAAATCAGTTGATTTCAAGAAAGGTGCAAAGAATGCAGTGTTATTAAAGGAGCGACTAAAGTGATGCTTTTATTTTAAGAAGTGATTATAGTGACTTCATTATAAAAGAGTGACTAAAAAAAGATTTGTGGGAAAAAGCGACTGTGTGGCAGCCATGAGTACATATAGAAATAAGCATGGTATATATATCTCTTATACATTAACTACAAATTTAACAAAAAAATGTGATTCAACGACAATCTAGTTTCTTTTAAAAAGGAGGCACTGACTCCACTGTGATTTACGTACGATACTCAATGGCATAAAAAGATAAGATTTTGCGATAGGGGCCTACTGGAACTTCCTCGATTTCAGCTTGGGTCATTGAGGTAATCGCGCCGCTTACCATATTGATTTTTGCACGTCCTTTCTGGCGAATTCGAGTATTATGTTTATATATTCCAGCAAAAGTATCAGTACTGTTCAATATTGCAAAGACATCACCATCGGATGTTGATAATACAATTTGTTCTTGGGTAGGCATGGGACCATAGCGATTCCGTCCAGTGAGTATTTTAATTGGTTTATCCGCAGGAAAAGTGTATTTCCGAAGTTCGTAAAACCGGTTCGGATTTATATAAGGAATAAGCCGAATGAATGGGAGTTCGTCAAGTTCATGTATACGTCCGTCAGAAGAACGGAGAACGGTAGGTGGTGTTATAACCCTGGCTGAGGGAGAAGGTGACCTTGAACGAGCAGAAGGTTCGGCAGGAGTAGAAGACCTAATCGGAGAATGAGGTCTGGTAGGAGAAAAAGAACTGGCATGAGGATGTTGTCCGTCAGAAGAAAAAGAAGATGGGCCGCCACGAGGAACAATAGAAGTAGGAGCGTCATTAGGCAAACATTCAATTTGTGAACCTAACTCTGCAAAAAGAAAAAGACGATTATATTTTTTTGAATAAGGAACGTTTTTGCATTACTATTAGTTTTGTTATGATGCCTTTCTCTTTAAATATATTATTTCGAGATTAGCGTTCTCTCAGGAAGTGAAAGTTGATGTCACGTTGATGTTTCAATAATAATTTAAAAATTGAAAATATTGTTGCACCCAATCGATTTCAATTGTGCATATGCTCGTGTAGAAATGGAAACAGGGATCCTACCGGGAATCGGCTATATAGCCCTAGCTTTAACAGCACGCAGGCCGGGGATCCTGGCTGGGATTCGGCTAAGTAGATCACGGTAAACTGGGCGGATTTCAGTTTTAATACCGGCCGGTATAGAATAATAATAATGATAATATAATATAATAATATATACCCCTGCTGTAGGTGTTCTCGCGTTGTCATTGCGGTAGGGCTTGGGTTTTCCTCTCATAAATATGACGGCTATGTTGGCTGTAGCATTGCTACTGACAGGGTTTCCAATGCCAGACAGGCAGAGAACGAAGAGTAAAGTGACTAAGAGGAACACCAAAACCCATATATTTTAATGGAGAGACTTTTGGAAATTTTGCAGGACGGTGGTGATGGTGAGCTGCGAGATGGTCAGGCAGATCTCATCAACCGAACAGCTGGCCAGCAAGAACATCTGCGACATACGGTAAGCAGTGACACACCAACTGTGCCTGCTAAGGATGCATTTGCTAGCGTTAGCTATTTGCCGCCAACCATCTCGACAGAAGTACCGTGAGAAAGCATTAACTGGGCATTAAGAGATCTTATCGCTAGGTTGAAGGACATCAGGACTAATTTATACATTTCAGAAGATCGAGCAATGGAGATTATAGAACAGGTTGATTTGACGTGAAAAAACGACGGCAATAAACGTCAGTTAGAGGAAGCAGCGTCACACGAACAAGCAGCGGCAGTTTATGTTCTTCCTCAACCTGGTGATGATCCAGCACCACCACATCCTCCGGAGGTAGATGGCCCAATACAACCGGAGCCAGAAAGGTTCAACAACCAAGAAGGCGGTTAAAATGGACATACTATATGAATAGAGATGTAATGCGCTTTTCTTTTTTGGCAAAGGAAAGTGGGCAAAGTGTATGTAAAAAGAGAACATCTTCGACACTTCTCACTGTAGTAACCAGGACTAGCCACAAGTATATATGAGCAGATTCACCATGGAAGGTAAGGTTGGATATGAATGTCAGCAAAGTAAGGTGCAAACTGGGCCGACTGACTCAATATAAGAAAGGAAATAGAACCAGAAAGCTGATACACTATGTTAATCAAATCATCCACCCTCGGTACATCGAGACATTAATACAAGGAATATTTGATGAGATTGTAGAATCCCAATGGTAGAGACTTGATGTTCTTACTGCTGGACTGCGTCAGTACAAGAAAAGGCGTGCAGGAGGGCAACAAAATCGAACCTTTCAGGCAGATGAAAGAAGATTCTATCGTGAACTGAGGGTGAAGCAAAATAACCAGTAAAACACCGAAGTCCCTGAATTAGAATACATGACTAACTACTGGTCGGATCATTGGGGAAAAACTAACGGAAGCAATTTGAGCATTCCGTGATTCCAAATAGAGAAAGCAAGAGCAAGCAATAACCCTAAAATGGAACTGACTAACATCACAGCTTTAGATGTTTCAGCGGTTTTGAAAAAAGGTAACTTTGGATAGGGACATTGTAGATGTTAGGAAACTGCGTGAGTCATAAGTTATACAGTTGCGAGACTATTTTAACAGCAAGCGGGATGTTACGCTTTATAACACTGTCTGTAAAGCGGACGTTGACTACGCGCCCTTGAGTTTGTTCTCAGAGGACACCTTGAATATCAGGGCAGAAACCATAGAGGAATTACAAATGCTATGGAGACGGAAAGCCATCCAAGGTGCGCCATCCACGGTGAGCCCCCCAAAACGTTAGAGCAACTTGAAGTGGATAGTGAGGCATCCAATATTTGGCTGAGAGAGGGCGTCCTGTATCCGGAAACGGAAAGATTCGTCATTACGATCCAGGACAGGGTTGTTAGCACCAGACATTATCGCAAACATGTGTTACATCATGACGTCGTTGACCGGTGCCGATTTTACGTGGTGATATCAACGAATCCATCGAGCAAATTATTGACGGTTGTCGCTTAATTCCAATGCCCGTTTTAGAAAACGAAGATTACATCTTATACTGGGCTGTAACTATCCAGATGGATCATAACATTCGAGCCAATCGACCAGACATCGTGATGCGAGAAAAAAAAGGTGGAAGAGTCTACATCATCGACATTGCTTGTCCACTTAACGAAATTTGCAGGCAACCTATACAACCAAAATTCATAAGTATAGCGAGCTAAGGCATGAAGTAAAGACAATATGGAGGAATGTGAAACATGCAGCTATCCACCCTCCTGTCATTTCGGCTGCAGGCAATGTACACGCAGGATACACTGAACATCTTGACCACTAAGGAGGCAGAAGGGTACTGGCAGCAGCTTAGAAGGCGGTTTCATTAAACACCTGTCACATTGCAAGAAACTTCTTGCACCATGAGGAAGCAAGCGAGTAACAACCTGAAGACTGTTGTCATCTCCAACGCTCACGGCCGCCGTGTAAGGATAAGAGTGGTAAAGACAAACTGCAAACTGCACCGGGCCCCTAATTCTGTACCTACAACATCATCGCACATGATTTCAAATGTATCAAATAGGCCTCTCTCGGATGGAGGCCATGGTTCAGTTGGGAGTCACAATAGGGCCTAACCGAGGCAACGACCACGCAATAGCCCCGGACAAACGCGGGAGCATCGATTCAAATGGTCAACCCAACTCAGGAGGGACATCCTCACCTGTTGGTAAAGTAGTTCACTGGCGCGAAAAGGATTCATGCAGAGGTTATATGACCGTTTGGTCAATATTCACTCGAAATATGCTCATAAAACGCCTCAGTATTACACTTGGACATGGCCCGGCTTGCCATATGCCCAGAGGGAACTCGAGTCCGTTGTGGAGAATAACCAGTGTAAGACCTTCTGGAATTTCTCATTCTCCACCAAAGAACGTATCAGTGCTACAAGGCCTGATATTGTCCTTCAATATCTGAAGACGAAGATTATTTACGTGATTAAATTCACGTCATTAGCCGAAGGTAATATCACGGAAAAAGAGAAAGAAAAACGGGCAAAATATCAAGCACTTCTTTTCGAGCTGAGCAGTCTGTACCAAGGCTACACAATCCATCTTGTAGTTCTCATGAACGGCTGTCTTGGAGGCATGAAAGCTTCATTTCTCAGCTAACTCAACAAAATTCCGGCTTGTCAGCGTCAGGCTCCGTCCATTGCGAGCCAGATGCTGGCTGTTCTTCTGGGATCACTTCATCTAATTCGTCAACACTGTTGCTCATAACATTCTACAAAGATTGGTAGTTCCAAAAAAGTATCCAGAGGTGAAACTTTTATCTTAAACTGTGCCGTCTGCCGCGTGAGGTCATCCCGTTAGGTCAATATGCACCCGGAATATGCTCATATAATAATAGAATAATAGAATAATGACAAACACAATAATATGTATGGAATCCTGTTTTCCAGAACTTCTGAAATTCGTATAGAATTTTACTCGTTGATGATTCTTATACTTTTCTACCAAGATATTATCATACAAACTCTATTAAATCCTATACAGTCAGAAAATTTTGATTCAAAAGAATAAGATTTGATAGAATTTTAACGAGATGCTGTTGATAGAAAATTAAAAGATTTCTGGATGAATCAAGTTGGATGAAAACTTCAAAGACTATATTAAATATCCCTATCATAATAGTAATAATGAAGAAATACCAATTATAAAGAATCCTGTCTTAGCTGCATTCAGGCATCTGAGACAGGGTTCGTTAAATGTATTGGGGATAGTTCTAGGGTACTGTTGAACATAACTGTAGCTATGGAAATGTTAGCCAAAGTCTTGAGAATGTGCTTGCGGCGATCTTAAAGGTAGCTGAGACCGGGTTCGTTAAATGTACCAGTGGTAGTTTTTTGTGTTGATGAGTATTTGTTTAACTCTTTCAGCTGAAGAAAGATGAGGAATTTGTCTCTAAATATACGAGGAGTTGTTTTTGGGTCTCCTAACATGACTGTGGGCATGAGAATATGGAATAGTCATTGGGTAGGTGTGTAGGGTGAATATTTTTATTTTGAAATTTTTTGACTCTTCTAGTTGAAGGCAACTGAAACCGGGTTCGCTATATGTGCCAGGGATAGTTTTTTGTACAGGTTTGTTTGCCAAAATGAGCTAAAAAAAAAGCCCAAAACTCTGGCGTCATTAATTTTTTTAATTTCTCAAATTTGCTCTTGTGAAGCCATTATTATTAGTAGGCGTTTGCTAAAATAGTTGTTTCCCTCTTTAATTCTACAGGAATATCCTATCGAACAGCATACTTGAAAAAGAGAAGAGCCTACAAAAAATGTGCTCTATGAAAAAATAAAATTCCGGTATGGTTATTCCGATCAGTCCTTGCACAAATTTGTAATGACCCTGTAATTTCCTGTTTCTTAGAGGGCTATTTACCCTTAGGGACTTTCTTGGAAATACAATACTTCAAACATTTTTGATTGAAACATTCGGAATAAGGTCGGAAATAATTACTGGTTCAGAAGATTATTATTAGTTTTAAACTGCTAATATGAAAACTGTTTATCAATGAACATTTATGTTATCAATTTCCATTTGTACTATAGCTACCTTGATGATTCGCATGTTCGTTACTCTTCCCGAAATTTGACAGAAAGTCCCTCGTTTTGGGCGGAACACATAATGATAATTCTGTGAAAAGACGGACAAGATTGTTAGTTATGTAATGGTTAAATTGTACTAAAAATAATAAGAGCGCAGTTTGAAATGAAATTTTATTTGGTATCACTTAGTTACAACATAAATTGTAAGAGAAAAATTTGCCATGTTATTCTACAAGATATCTTAATTTTTTCGTTTGAATTGATTAGAAACCTATGTTTGTGAAAAGGTTAGTGATAGAAGCTGTTTGCGTAACAGTTTTATAGAGTTCACAATTGATAACTCTAATGTAAATAAAAAAAAGTATTAAAGAGAAAAGTTTCATATTCCGGCTTCGAAACTCGAAAATTCGGCAAAAATCCGCAAAGAGAAATCGAATCCTCTGAAGTATAAGATTTTCATTAAAAAAACTATGAAAGACTCTAATCAAGATAAGTAGGTCCTAAAAGTCTATGTAAGTATTACACTTAATAATTTACTCTTTACTTACCAATGGAGTTCAGAATCACGTATAAGGTTAAGGCAGCAGCATAAAGGATCATCATTTTTCTAGAATGTAGGAAGAACTGATAGACGCAAAATTTTAAGACTTGGTGCCATGAAATATTTCCATTATTATCAGATATTTCATTTAGTAGAGGGTGAACTCTCGCACGTGTGTATTTACATTACCTTGAGAAAGTCAGATAATTTATGTTTGAAGTAAGTCTATGTATTGCATAATTTAATCTCGAGAAGCTTAGAGAATTTAATATAACGTATACAGAGTAAATAAAAAATCGCTCTCAGACCAATATTTTTCATGCAAGTGTTTTACGTAGTTAGAATCCATCTAAGGTTATATAATGTCTTTTTTTAAATATTATTAATGTGTCACGTAGATTTAAAAAACTAGGAACTTTTTTTCAATTCTATTTAACAGCATTTTTTTCTCTAAAATCGACATCCTTCCGCAGCTTCTCCACCACCACCATCGCGTATACTTCATACGCCGTATTCATTAGCTCAATCCGTCTATAATTTTCCTGCCTATCCCTATCTCCTTTCTCATACAGTGGCACAATTAAGTCCTCTTCCCAGCCCTTTCCTCCCATCATCTCTCTTTCTTGAATCTAAGCCTTAAAATGATTCTTTGACAAACTTCCTGTCCTCCTTACGACCTATCTTCTCGCTTGTCCCCACTCTACGCTTCCTCAACATGTTTACTATCTTCCACACATCCCCCTCTGTCTGGACACTCCCAAGTCACCTTGCAGATCTTTCTCATTTTCTTGTTGTTTCTTCTTACCCATCAATCTAAACCCCTTCCTCATTTCTACGTACTCCTCCCTTTTTGCAGTTTCCGCTTTCCACCTCTTTTGCTCCCTCTTTATTTTCTTACATTCCCTATCACACCATGGCTTTACCATTCCTTTAATTCTCTTTCTGAATACTTTCTTTCGTACACACCCTTTCACTTCCACTTTCTCCTTCAAATTCTCCCACACCTCTTCCACTTAACCCCCTTCAAAGCGAACCTTCCCTAACTGCTCCTGATACTTATCTATCGCCTCCCTCGGTAAGCTTATCCTCTACCCCGTCGACATGTCTTCTCTACCTTACCTACGCCGCTCTCCCGCCTAATCCACAACCCTAATGGCTTATGGTCTGATTCTACCCTCCCTACCACTGTCAATCTGGATTTTCATTTTTCGTTCCCCGTTACCATATTCTTCGCAACCGCCCAGCCTCTATCCTCCATCCAGTCCCTTAGAATCTCCTCCTCCTTATTTATCATCTTATCTTTCGTGTTCCCATCAAAACAAGTCTTCCATCTTTTCTTTAATTCACACTGTCCGCCTCGTGAAGTCTCCACCTATACCCCCTTGGCAGCTTTGGCTCTATTCTATCCCATTCCTTTTTCTCTAACCACGTCTCTACCAGTCTCACAACATCGACTTCCTCGATATACCTTCAGAACTCCTCATATTTCTTATTAACCCGTGATACCTTCCAGTACAGCATCTTCACCAGTCCTCCATCCTGCTTTACCCCCAACCCCTACTTCCTACGAAACAGATTCTACTGCATTTTCTTCAGCCTCTCTTGCTTCTCGTCCCACATCCACATTTTCTCCTCTACTTCTATTTTCCGGTACCCTACCTAAGTCGCTCTCCCTTAACTCCTATTCCTCCTAGCCTTGTCGTTCAACGTTTTCTGCACATTGCTTTCATTCCTCGTCAAACCGTGATCGATGAAAAACCCCTTGCCGGTAACTGGGAACTTTCCATGCAGTACCTCTTGCAACCGACAGATGTCTCTGAAGACTATTTCCTCCTACCGCCCCAAATTTTCCCTTCATCTCACTTTTTCAACCCCTGACAACCTTTGTAGACACCCTATTTTCTCCCTTAACATCCCTCAACACTACGAGAATCACCCTTGTCCCCCTCGAAGGCCCAAAACTCCTGAACAAAAACTCCCCCGCTACCTTACCAACCTAACCTCACTTTCCCTACTTAACTAAATCCACTTCACTTCTTCGGCTCCCAGCCAAATACTCCACTCACACCTTCCACACAAATTCCGTAAAATCCTCTCACCACCTGTCACTGAACACGTTCTCACTTCCGCCACCAAGATACACGTCCTCAAGCTATGTCTGTAATATATCGTTTCTAGCTTATAACTTTTTATGAACTGGCCTAGGCCAATATAGTGCACTTTGACGGCTCGTTCATATTATTTGTAAGCGATTGTAATTATGACTAAACAATTCCGTAAGTAATAATAATTTTGACAGTAAAGAAATATAATTTTGAGAATTAGGACAAGAAATTCCCCTAAGGTAATATAGTTTTGCCTTTCGTACATGGAATTTTGGGAAAAATTTTAATTTTGACATTGAGATAGGCAATTTCCGCAAAGAGTCAGAATTCTGCGTTACAGCTGCAGTGAAGAATTTGAAATTGGAGTTTAGGACAGGGAATATAGGTGTATATACCTAGTTTAATTTTGACAATTAAAACCTGAAGTAACCTCAAAGAACTATAGTATTTTCTTTCCAACATGGAATTTCGTGAAGAATTATAATTTTGATTTTAAGGCAGACATTTCCTGCAAACCTACTGAACAACCTTTCATGGCCTTCCACGAGCTACCAATACCATTTCTCATTTTCGAACCAAACGATTCACCTTATTTTTAAGAAGACAATTTTTTATATGCAAAATACAATAGTACTATATTTAATGTAATTGTTCACATCTATGAGACGCGTCGATCCACCTGTTGACGAACTTTTGATCACCTTCAATGATTAATCATTAACGACTTATAAAGTTGAAAGAGGTGACATAGTTACATAGTTCAAATTCTCAAGGTTCCGTCATCCGAATCAGAACCTCTTCATTTAAGTGAATCGAAGAAAATGTTTAAAATACAAAAAAATTGTAAATCCAAAAAAGTACCACTGACGTCTGTGGCTTGAAAGATAATTGCAAAGAATTTAAAGTGAATTGGGAGGAATTGGAATAAAACAATAAAATCTAGATATCCTTGTGGTCTCCATTTTATTTCATTAGGAAGAGCGACTAAAGTGATATTTCTATCAAAAAATTAACTGTAGTGCCTTCATTTTGAAGGAGTGGCTAAAAAGTCATTTGCGATCGAAGAGTTGCCGAATTTTCCGTTAAACAAACCATTCTAGTATATCGTTAGGGCCAGTATTACGGAACTTACCGTAACGATAGCCCTAAACGAGCTGCCAGAAAGGTCAGTCTTACAGAAAAATCCCTAACGGTAGACAGCTCGTAAATAGCAACTCACCCATCACTGTGGTTTACATGCTCTATTCTAAACCAATTCAAGATTCGGCGATGGGGGCCTACTGGAGCTTCATTGATTTCATTTGGGGTCATTGGGGTAATCGCACTACTTTCCATGTTGATTTTTGATCGTTTCCTACTGCGAGTGCTAGCAACATATGTATATATTCCAGCAAGAACATTAGTACTGTCCAATATTGCAAAGACATCACCATCGAATGTTGACAATACAATTTGTTCTTGGGTTGGCATAGGCTCATAAAGATTAGACGCTACACGTAATTGAATTGGGCTATTCACAGGAAAAGTGTATCTTTGAAGTTTGAATAGCTGGTTCGGATTCTTTTCGGGAATGAGCCGAATGAATTGCAGTTGGTCAAGTCCATATCCACGACCGTCAGAAGTTAGTAGCCTAGTAGGTGGTGCTATAAACCTGGCTGAAGGAGACCGTGACCTTGAACTAGCAGAAGGATCGGCAGGTGAATAAGACCTCATCGAAGAATGAGGTCTGGCAAGAGGAAGATGATTGGCAGGAGGATGTTGTCCATCAGAAGGAATAGAAGAAGATGGGCCACGACGGGGATCAACAGAAATAGGAGCGCCATCAGGTAAACATTCAAACTGTGAGCCAAACTCTGCAAGAAGAAAAAGACTATTATATATTTTGGAATGAAGAATGTTTTTACATCACTATTATCAAAAAAATATAAAATATACTCTTGATCCCAAAGGTATCTTCGGAACCACTTACAAGTAACTGTCATCTTATTGAATGAAATGCATTTGGGATGTGGCTAGGGTGATCTCCAGGTTTCGTGTGTTTCTTAATATTTCTACGCCGATGGCAATGTCAACTGCAATCATTTGAAATTGCTTTGGGCGTTTCATTAGATGACAGCTAAGACGGGATTCGTTAAATATATTAGGGGTTATTTTTTCATATTTATTTAATATCATCATTTGGATGAAACTACGCACAAGAGCCTCAGGTAGATGTCTGGGGTGGTTATTTTTAATTTGAAACTTTTTTCATAGTTTTAGATGAAGGCAGGTGAATCAGGTCTCATAAAATGTTCTCGGGGTAGTTCTTAGGGGTGTCCGAATATTATTGCAATGGTGATAATATTATCTAAAGTCTGGGGAAGATGTCTAGGGTGCTTCTTTTTTAATCAAATTTTTCTTCGCTTTTTTAGATAGCGGAAGCTGAGGCGAGGTTTGTTTAATGTACTTTCAGCTAATTTTAGGTTGTTGTTAAATATTACTTCAGTGATAGCGATATTATCATTTATTCGAAATTCTTTTGCGCTTTCAGTTAAAGGAAGCTGAGACAGGTTTTTTGAAATTGTGCTCGGTTCGATAGTTTTCGAGGGTTCTTGTATACAACTGCGGTGCAGTGATGGCGATATTGATTAAACTCTTAGAGAAACTCTTATTTTTAATTGGAATTTTTCCTGGCGGTTTCAGCTTAAGACAGGTGAGACGTGGTGCATTGAATCTACTAAAGGTTGGTTTTTGGATTTATTGAACATTACTGTGGGAATGAGGATATGAAATAGTGCATTGAGTAGATGTGCAGGTGGAATATTTTTATTTTGAAATTTTTTGACGGTTCTAGTTGCAGGCAGCTGAGACCGGGCTCTTTTAGTATGTCAGGGGTAGTTTTCTGTGTTGTTGAGTATTTGTTTGGCTGTTTAAGTTAAAGACAGCTAGAACGGGGTTTTTTAAATGCATCCGGTGTTGCTTTTGATATTGCTGAACATTATTGTTGGGATCAGAATATGAATTTGAGTCTTGGTCCGGTGATTGGCTTCCCATTTTTGTTTTAAATTGTTTTGGCAGTTTCAGCTGAAGGCTGGCGAGACGTGGTTCGAATTCGTTTAATGACTAGGGCGCCTATGATTTTTTCAATTTCTTAAAAATTCTGCAGTGAAACTGCTGTCAGACAGCACCTCTACCGCTCTGCAAAACAGCAACTCAGCAGGAATTTGCTGAGATAGTTATTTTGCTTCTTTCATTCTACAGAAATATTTTATAGAATAGCATGCTTCGAAAGAAGAAGTGCCTACAAAACAGTGCTCAATAAGAAAATAAAGTTACTATAGCTACCATGATGATTCGCATGTTCGTTACTATTCCCAAAATTTGACAGAAAGTCCCTTGTTTTAGGCGACACACTTGATGAAATTTCTGTGAAAAGACAAGCAAGATTTATTCATTAATATATCATGGATAGTTTCCAACGTACTTTCTGTGAAAAAGAAAAGGAAAAAAAAAATTAATTCTCTGCTTACCAATAGAATTAAGAATTACGTATGAGTTCAAGGCCACAACATAAAGGATCCTCATTTTCTAAAAATGTAGGAAAAACTGATGGACGCAGAATTTTGAGAACAGGTTAACTATTGAATAATGATTCACGTATATAGTCTGTTCTGAACAATTGTTCTTTTCGTCTACCCGAGTATAAATAAGTCAGTGAAAGGTAAAATCTCGCACGTGAATATTTGTTTTACCTTGAGACTCCCAGATAATTTATGTGAGATTATTCATTATAATTGATGAAATCATGCAAGTCGTTTACGTTTTCTCGTGAAAACAAAATTATTTTACATAAATTATTTTTGGTGTTAGCTTGATTATGAAAACTCCACCGCGAAGTGCTTTAAAAATCAGTATTTTTTAGTTGCTATGAATAATTAATAGGTAACAATAAATAATCCGGAAATCCAAATTTTCAACAAGACAATTGATCATCAACCATAACAGTACCAAAAGACAAGAATCAAAAAATAAATTAATTTTCAATAAAAGACATGCATTTCCAATCAGCTGGTTGAATTTTTAGCTAAAAAGGCTAAATTTTCAACAAAAAATGGAAAGGTTATATTTTATCTAGAACTTTTTTTTCAACGAAAACAAAAACAAATTTTCAACAAAATAGTTAAATTTTGGGCCAGAGGGTTGAATATTTAACATTCAATGATAACCAATTGTTTGCAACTATTGGATTCTTCATCAATGATAAATGCAGTTCGCTTGTCAATGAATGTAAGCAATTTGAGCGATTTGAGTTTAAATGTACCACAAGAAATGCCAACTACAGCTGCAAACGAAGAAGTGAATACAGCACGGGATGAAATTTAAATTATGTTACTTGACTCGATTTCAGCACAACAAGAACTACTGGTGAGACAATGAATGCTGGGAGGGTAAAGAGAAGATGAAAGAGAGCGTATGAAAATAATGGAAAAGGGAAATGAAGAAGGGAGATGTAGTAAATAGGGAAAGAGGAGGAAGAGAGGGCGTGAATGAAGTAATAGAAATGGGTGAGTAGTCAGATTATTTCAAGAATCTGTTTGGGGAAAAGCAAAATAGGATCAAGCGAGAGTATAGAGGGACAGTGCAAGGAGAAATGGAGGGAGGGAAAAAATAACAACAGAAGAAGTGGATGCGGCAATAGATAGACTAAAAAGAAACAAGACTACAGGTGAAGATGACATGGAGTACAAAGTGATGAAGTATGAAGGAGAAAGGGTTAGGGAAGGGATGGGGAAGATCTGCAACAAGGTCTGGAGAGGAGAAGCGTACCCGCAAAAGTGGATGACGGTACTGGGGGTACCACTGGTCAAGAAAGGGAAGGGCAAGAAGGTGGAAGAGTACAGAGGGGTCACTTTCATGCCAGTGGACTATAAAGTATATGCAGAAATTTTAAGAGAAAGGTTAGAGTGTCAGATCAAAGAAAAAGAGAGTATCGTACAAAATAAGACGGAATTCAGACAAGGGATCGAAACTATAGATATCATTTGTGTACTCAACTACTTGGATAACAGGAATTTAGGCAATTTAGGAAATGGAAGAGAGGAGGATAGAGGAAAGGTTAAAAAAGAAAAGGTAAAGAAAATTTTTATAGAAACCAGGATGAAGGTAAAGACAGGAAAGAAAGAGGGAAAGTATTATGGACAGGAAGAGGTCTAAGGGAAGAGTGCCCGTTGAGTCCGCTACTTTTTAGAATTCTGCTGCAGACTTACAGGAGAAGCTAAAGGAGATAGGGAAAGGGAAAACGGTTTTGGCTCATAGCAAACTATACTTTCTAGAATACGCGGAAGTAGAAAGACTAAAATAGACTACGTTTGGAAGATGGACGGAAAAACGGTGGAAATTTTGGACTAGTTATGTTACCTAGGTTTTTGGTTTCAGGCAAGAGGTGGAAGCAAGGTGAAGTTGAGGAAAAGAATCGAATGAGCGAGTGAAGTAATAGGCTGAGTATGGGGTATAGAAAAGAGATGGTTTATTGACAGAATTTTATTCCTAGCCCCAAAGCAAAGTAATGATTTCTTCCAGTTGTAACATTTTTTAGTATTCAGATCATTGAAGCTTAAGCCAATCCTGATCTTTCATTCAATTTGGTTAATTACTTCTAATTCAATTGTATCAACAACTCTCAATTACAAAGATGTATCCACAACAGTTAGATTTTTCGACCGATTTAATTTATTCTGTTGAGGAAATTGGTCCTGAGTATATGCATCAGCAACAATCCTGATACAGTATTCAACCTGAAATAAAAGACTCCATCAGCGACTATAAGTATCCTTTAGAGCTTTAAGTAAGTAAAAAAAAAAAATTTTTTCTGGTTCTGCATAAGTGACAAATTTTCATTAAGTAATTTTTTTTGAAGGTGGCAAATATTGCCTTCAATAAATTAATGTGATAAACTCAGCATCATAGCGGAACTGTTAGGGGTTGAATCTTGAGTTCCTGTGTGACAATGGGTCGAAAAGAGAATCTTTCTTCAAGTTTTGAATAAGTGAGATTTTCACATTTGTACAACGAAAATGACTCAAGATCTTCATCTTCAGAGTGCTAATCTGAGGGTTCACTCAAATAGGGATCTCCTAAATATTTATAATGATAAATGTATTATTGCATTTTTTTACTTATAGGTACTAGTATCATGATGAGAACGTTCTTGAAGTGTTTTAACATCTAGCGTGGTATATCTTCCGAATTTCGAGATCACTAGAATATTGAATTATATTTTTATTAACTTCAATTAGTGACTGAATTCTATCTATATGCAGATTACGATGCAGAAATTGTTATTTGCGGAAAGCTGACATACGTTTTCAAAATTATTGATATAGTATAGTTCAATGAAAAGAATTCGGTTAACAGTGCATCTGATTATTATTCTGATTTAATGGGTTTGAGGCGTCAAGCTTGTTCTTTTGAGATATTCATGTCTATATTTCATGAACCAGTCCAAGGAAAAAAAATTTGGTTACATCATTAGAGGCTATTTTCGAAATAATAAACCATCAGAAAATCAATCAAACATTTGAGATCAATCACCTTTATTTTTCATTCCTATTGCTAAAGTGATAATATTTAAACACACATAGGAATGAGGAACCTAGGAGACAGATTACTGATAAGACAACCGCTTATTCAAGTCACAATTTGTTCGTAGCAAACAAAAGTAAAAAATACACGGATATAAGATTCGAAGGAACATACCGTCACTGCGACGATCCACGAACTAGAATTATGTAATTGTAATTTTTACTTAGAATTTCCGTAAAGAATTATAATTTTGACTTTGGGGCCAGGAATTTTCTAGAAAAATTGTAATTCTGATATAGAACTGAAAATTTCTAGGACCAACGTTTGACTACAAGTGACGTAACTTTCCGTAACAATAGCCCTGAAATAGCTGGAAGAGAGGTCAGTCTGACGGAAAAATCCCAAACGGTAGACAGCTCGTAAAAAGCAACTTAGCCATCCCTGTAGTTCACAAGCTCTATTCTAAAATAATTAATGATTGAGCGACGGGAGCCTACTGGAGCTTCCCTGATTTCGTCTGGGGTCATTGGGGTAATTGTTCCGCTTTCCATGTTGATTTTTGCTCGTTTTCTACTACGGCTGTGAGCTACATATGTATATATTCCAGCAAGATCACCATTGGTACCGGCCAATATTGCAAAGACGTCACCATCGAATGTTGACAATACAATTTGTTCTTGGGTTGGCATGGGCCCAAACAGATTTTTAGCTTCAAGTAATTGAATTCGCTTATTCACAGGAAAAGTGTATTTTCGAAGTTCAAATAAACGGTTCGAATTCTTATCGGGAATAACCCGAATGAATTGAAGTTCCTCAAGTCCATATGTACGACCGTCAGAAGTTAGTAGCCTGGTAGATGGTGCTATAACCCTGGCTGTGGGAGAACGTGACCTTGAACGAACAGAAGGTTCGGCAGGAGTAGAAGACCTAATCGGAGAATGAGCTCTTGTAGGAGGAAGAGAACTGGCAGCAGGATGTTGTCTGTCAGAAGAAAAAGAAGAAGATGGGCCACCACGAGGAACAACCGAAATGGGAGCGGCATTAGGCGATAGTTCGAGTTGTGAGCCTCACTCGGCAAAAAGTGGTAGACTATTACATTTTTTGGAATAGCGAATTTTTTTGCATCATTATTAGTTGTGTAGTGATGCTTTTCTTTTCTCAATATATTATTTTGAGATTAGTATTCTCTTTGAAAATGAAAGATTCCTGACCATGATACCTAACCAAGGGCAGCCCAGCCGGAATCCGACCAGAAACCTTGTAGTAGTAGAGCCAACCTGGGCAATTGCTGCACAGGTGTACACAGGAATGGTGCATTTTAACAAACTCTTTAGCCTTTCAAAAATGCCATATCACGCAAGAAACTATGAAAAGCTTCTAAGTTTTCTGCGGCGGTAATTTTTTGTCAGTAAGAATTCAATTCTGATAGATTCTGAAAATCAGTGTTTCCTGAAAAATTATGCAAATTTAGATAGTAATTATACATTTCGGTATTTAGTTGATTCCTAAAATTGACCTAAAAGTAATTTCAATTTCAAAAGTGTTAGAGGATTATATATGTAGTTCTTTTATACTTCCTCTATGCAAACAGAAAATTTTTATGCAAAAGAATACGATTTTTCGACGGATACAGTTTCATAGAAGGTGATCACGCCAGGCTCTTTCCCAAGGCTCTGATGTTAGCTAGACGGCCAATCCCACGGTACTAATTAACAGCATCAAAAGTCCACATCAAGCACATTTCGCCAACCATAGCTTTTCTAACTTGCCTTACAATAAATAAAACAATTTTCATTCAAATATAGGTCAACGATTAATCTGCCTTGACGGTCGAAGCCGATTTCAAGAAGACTCGAAAATGAATCAAGCGTTCTTCTTGCGCTTGGAGGCTCCTACAGGGGGTACCAAGCTCGATGGTCGCTGGGCGACTTCTAGTAATTAACACCAACAAATACAATTACATAACACACCAGGACAGTGCTTCGGATCTGTGCTTCTAACTGATGACCTCAGAGGGATCGCTCCGTTCACCGTAGTTTGGCCGTATCCCCTCTTTGCCACCTGCTAAGGGAGGCTGCCGAATGGCAGAGTGGGTGAGGATCGCTTTGCCTGATCAACAAAGGAGGACGTCGTTTACCCCGCGATAGGTATGGCTGGCACCTGAGAGGTATAATCTTAGGAAGTTGATAACAACAAAACCCACCGAGATCCAAAAACACTCGGCGAAAGATGGCCGGATTCAGCGTACTGCCTTGAGAATAAACACGGGTATGGCACAATAGGTTTCATAGCTTAAGCGCCATCTGGAACTTTCTTGACAGATCTAGATGAAGTCAATTAAGTCTGGGCTCATTAAATATGTTAAGGGTAGTTTTCAGGGGCCATCGAATATTACTGCAGTGGTGGCGATGTTAACAAAATTCTGGGTAAGGTGTCTGAGGTGCTTATTTTTGAATTGAATTTTTCTTTGCTTTATTTAAATGGCGGCAGCTGAGACAAGGTTGGTTTAATATGCTATAGGTACTGTTTGGGCCTTAGTAAATATGACTGTGGTGATTACGATATTAACTGTATTCTTGGGATTTGGAATTTTCAGGCGGCTTCAGTTGAAGGCAGCTGAGACGGGTTTCATTAATTGTGTTCAGATAGTTTTCGTGGGCTCTTGAATATTACTGTGGCGATATTACTGTTGTAATGAGGATATGGATTTTGGTAGGTGTGTAGGTTAAATATTTTTATTTTCAAATTCTTCACTGTTCTAGTTAAAGTTCTAGTTGCATTCGTTAAATGTACTAGATGTTGTTTGTTGGCGTTGCTGTGAATAATACTGTATAAGCGACGAAATGAACTAGTCTCGGGAAGGTGCCTGGGCTGATTATTTCTACCTTGCAATTTTTTTGACTGTTTTAGTTAAAGGCAGCTGAAAGGCAGTTCTATGAATCCACAAGGGTTTTTTTTTGTCGTTAAATATTATTGTGTGGATGAGGATATGTTTGAGAGTCTTGGGAAGGTGTCTGGGGTGAATATTTTTTATGTCGAGTAGTTTCAATTAGTTCAAACGCGGTTTCATACATGTATTAGGAATTGATTTCTAGTATGTTCAGTTATGTCTCTGGGACTAGGATATATAATGGGGACTTGTGGATGTTTTTTGGAATGGAATGGAAGCTTCTAATGTGTCCCCTAAGGGTTTACATTTTTCTTGTATCTCTTCCCTATTCCTTCACACCCCCCCCCCCCCACACACTTCCTTGGTGGTCGGAGGGGGACCTACAGTTTAAGGTGGGTTCCGAACCACCAAGAGCAACAGCCTTAAGTACTTAGAGAACCTTTTTTCTCTAGAGGTACCGGTCCCACGACTCCCCTGAAATGAACAACTCCCTTGCTAGGCAAGTGTTCACCGCATGGGCCACCGAGGCTCTTCCAGAGAGCGAGGCGGGAATCGACCCCGCAAGCCGACGGAGTGGGTCCAAAGCCTACGCCTTCACCCCCACGACCATCGTCCCACTTATGTTTTTTTTTTTTTGGCTTTCTTTATTGAATTGCAGCAATTCTCATGATAGCTAGCGTCACGAGAAGGTATCCGGTATGATTATTTTTAATTTTCAATTTTTTTGCGGCTTTAGACGAAGACAGCTGTGACAGGGTTTGTTCGGTGTACTAAGGGTGGTTCTTTAAGGTTGCTGCATATTATTGCAGCGATGACAATAATAACTATAGTCCTGGGGAAGTGTTTGTAGTGATTTTCCTTTAATTTCAAATTATTTTGGCGGTTTTATTTGACGGCAGCTGAAACGGGGTTCGTTTAATGTCCTAGGGGTCTTTCTTGGGGCTTGATGCATATTACTCCGGCAATAATAATATTAACAAGAGTCTTAGGAAAGCGTCCACCCAAAATCAGATTTTTTGAACAAAACATGAAATAGCCCAAAAATCGCATTTAGTGCCCAAAGTAAGCCCAAAAGTAGCCCAAAATTCTAAAAGGTTTTCATTTAGGTTAATTGCCTCCACTTAATTTGCAGAAAAGCAATTATCTGTAGGCGTTTGCTGAAATAGTTGATCCGCTTCTTTTATTCTACAGAAATATCTAATGAAACAGCATGCTTCAATAGAAGAAGAGCTTACAAAAAAAGTGCTCCATAAAAAAATAAAATCCCGGTATGGTACGCTATTTCTAGCATTTTCATTTGAAACATTCGGAATGAGATGTAAAATACCCACTGGTTTGAAAGATCATTATTAGTTTTACATTGCCTATATAAGAACTGTTCATCAATTAACACTACTGTTGTAAATTTTAATTAGTACTATAACTACCTTGATGATCTGAATGTTCGATAGTCTTCCCGAAATTTGACAGAAAATCATCAAGGATCCTCATTTTTTCAAAATGTAGGAAAAACTTATAGATGAAGAATTCTGAGAACAGCGTAACTATTGAATATTCCTATGTTTCGTGTATTTATTCTGTTCTGAGATATTGGTGTTTTTGCCTACCCGAGTATAAATTGCGTATCTGGATAATTTTAGGATTTATTGCCATAAAATATTCAAGTCAGTATCGCATAATTCATTTAGTAGAATGTGAAATCTCGCACGTAAATATTTACTTTACCTTGAGACTCCCAGCTAATTTATGTTCAGAAAATTCGATATAATGTATCCAGAGTATATATAAAATTACTCTTTGACACATGTTTTTTCGGCAAGTGTTTAACGTAATTAAAATTCACCCGAAATGATGTGTTGGCTAATGTCTCTTTCTTCAAAAATATTAACAACAAGTTAAAAGGATTTTGATACGGAAAATGAGGCATAACGTAATACCTTGTGTAACTGCAATCGTTTTGAACGATCAGCATTTCTAGTTCTTATTAATAAATAACCCAAAAACACAAATTTTCAATAAAAAAATTGAACCCTTAACAATAACAGTATGTAAAGAATTTCTAAATAATAAGGAGAGATAAATTTTCAATAAAACACATACAGATATTTTTTAAGAAAATGTATTTCTGTCAGTCTATCTGTCTGTTGACGGACAACATAAAAATTTCAAAGGAATTCTACTCTCTATATTTATGATTTTAGCCATGGATATTCAAACTGAGAAACGTAATAATAATTTCACTTCTGCACAAAACTACGCAAGATGCAGTAAAAAACTACATTTCTACATAACTGCTTCACGCTATTTTTCAATAGGAATAATAGTTTTTATTCTAAAAGTGGAAATTGCCATAAAAAATTAAAAATTCAAATTTACAGCTAGACAACGCAAAAGACGATGAAATTGGCAACAGAAATATTTCTCATCTTGAATGAACCTACAACATTTCCTTCTACCATTTTTTAAT
The DNA here is from genome assembly GCA_932178445.1 of Andricus quercusramuli. Classification (NCBI taxonomy): domain Eukaryota; kingdom Metazoa; phylum Arthropoda; class Insecta; order Hymenoptera; family Cynipidae; genus Andricus; species Andricus quercusramuli. The sequence continues at coordinate 27,075 of CAKNXH010062143.1, forward strand.
AGCACCCATAGTTTGTCGGAAAAATTTGAATTTGTACATTCTCATCATTTAGATCATTATCATTATGTCTGAGATTTATGTGATTTTAAACTTATCTATTTTTCTCAAATTCTGGGCATTTTGGGTTCCCCTGAGTCGAAAAAAATAGTTTGTACGAAAATGTCTGTCTGTCGGTCTGTCTATTTGATGTCTGGCGACGCGATAACTTTCGAAGGAATTTTCTAATTCGAATTTCTTTAGCACACAAATTTAGATTCAGAGTTTAGTATAGGGAATTCAGGTAAAGATAGCCCTGAACATACTGAAAGTCAGTCTTACAGAAAAATCTTGTGAAAAAAAACTCACCCATCAGTGTAGTTTACATGCTCTATTCTTAAACAATTCAAGATTTGACGATGGGGACCTACTGGAGCTTCCCTGATTTCATCTGGGGTCAATGTGGTAATCCTGCCGCTATCCATCTTGATTTTTGCTCGTTTTCTACTGCGACTGTGAGCAACATATGTATACATTCCAGCAAGATCATAATTGGTGCTATCCAATATTGGAAAGACGTCACCATCGAATGTTGTCAATACAATTTGTTCTTGGGTTGGCATGGGCCCAAAGAGAGCCTCGTAGATGGTGCTGTAAGCCTGGCTGAAGGAGACCGTGACCTTGAACGTACAGAAGGTTCGGCAGGAGAAGAAGACCTAATCGGAGAATGTAGTCTAGCAGGAGGATTTTGTCTGTCAGAAGAAAAAGAAGAAGATTGACCGCCACGAGGAACAACACAAATAGGAGCGCCATTATGCAAACATTCAAATTGTAAGCCAGCTCTGCAAAAAGAAAAAGAAAATTATATTTTTTAAAATAGCGAACTGTTTAGCATCATTGTTAGTTTTGTAGTGATATTTTTCTTCATTCAATATATAATTTTGAGACAAGTATTCTATCAGAAAGTGAAAGTTGATGTCATTTTGACGTTAATAATCAATGATAAATTCAATTATGTGTATATCCATGTAAATCTGGAGACAGGGATCCGACCGGGAGCTAGCCGGATAGACCTAGTTTCAATCGTGCGCCGGCGGGGGATCCTGGTCGGAATTCGGCTAAAAACGTCACGGTAACCTGGGAACATTCCGGCTTTAAGAGCGGCCAGGAACCGGGCCGGTAATCCGGCCACATGGCTGTTATGAATTGTTACTTTAGGCGAGAAATTGGTAACTGGATTTGCCCTATAAGGCTCCTCGTGAAGAATACGGTGAAGTTTATAAGTCAAATCAAGTTTACAAATTCTCGCTAGGAAATTGGAGTAGAGCTTAAATCACAGGTGCTCGAATGTCCTAGCAATTGTTCAATTTTTGGATCTGCGTAATTATTTGAGGTTTAAGTAATGATTGCACGCGCTCTAAGTGAGGTTTCCAAACTGATTACTGAAGTTATGTTGAGTTTTATTACGGATCACGATTTATAATTGCGAACTTCGAAGAGAGTACGCGAGTGCAATGTGCATTCTCGTTTGAGGTGAGGGAATGAAACTTACTAAGTATCTACACAGACGCCAGGCCTAGAGGGCGCCAGACATAGCGGTGAATTAGAAATTGAACAGACTAAAAATTGCCCAAAATTTGAGAAATTTAGAAAAATTGTAACAATTCTGCTGTTGCATATTGCAGAATCGAGAACAGTTCTATTTAATAAGTCAAAACATTGAAAAAAGTGAACTTTGTTTTGTTTTTTTGAGAATTTAAAAAGCTGATTTTTGTTTCACTGATCTAATAAATCTTCGAATTATACTTTTTAAATAATAATTTATACAATATCCATTAGTGCGTCTTTGCTAATGTCGTGGCTTTTAAAAAACGTGTAATTTTGACCTAAAAAAAGTATCGTGACCGATGCACGCTCGACTTCAAACTACGAAATCTAATCAGGGTTGGCTCAGCGCCTAACCGACCGCCTCCCGACTAGGTGATTTGAGAAGAATGTAGCCCGGTTGGATCCCGACCGGTAGTAGTAGGGCCAACCTGGGCATATTCTGCACGGGTGTAGATAGGAATTGTACATTTTGACCAAATCTTTAGACTGTCAAAAAAGTCATATTCCTCATAAAACTATGAAAAGCTTTTAAGTTTAATGCGTCGGTAATTGTTTGTCAGTAAGAATTTAGTTTTGATATTGAAGTATTAATCGTATAATAATGGGGGGTAATCGAAAATTAATGCAGCAGTAGCGATGTTATCTATAAGCCTGAGTACGGTGTCTGTGGTACTTACTTATTTTCTAATTGAATTATTCTTGGCTTTTATAGATGGTGGCAGCTGGGACAAGGTTTGTTTAATGTGCTAGGGGTAATTTTTGGGGGTTGCTGAATAATACTGCGGTGATATTAATTAAACTCTTAGGAAGATGTGTGGGGTGTTTATTTTTCATTTTAAATGTTTTTGGCTGTTTCAGCTGATGGCAGATGAGACGTTGTTTAGTAAGTGTACTAGTGGATGTTTTTTGGGTTTGTGGAATATTGCTGTGAATATTAATGTATAGACGAGAGTATGGACTAGATTCTCTGGAAGGTGCCTCGGTTTTAGTTGAAGGCAGTTGAGACGCAATTACTGAAATCTACAACGGGTTGTTTTTTGTCGTTAAATATCATTTTGTGGATGAGGACATGTTCGAGAGTCTTGGATAGGTGTCTAGTGTGAACCACAAACATATCGTGTTTCGAACAACCCTAGGAAGACCGGTGGTTTCCAAGATCAGAAACCCCAGAAATATACTTTGGGACCCATATAAAGACGAACTGAAAGAGAGGCTTGCGGAATTCCCCACAAGCTATGGTACTATTTACGAGTTATATTAGGCCGCGGATTTCCTGCGAAGAACTCTTCCTACATCATATGAGAGCAATTGCCCTACAAGCACAATCAAGTCTAGGAAGGAAGCAGAATGGTAAAATACTCACCCGCACTGACTCCGTAAAAAGACAAGAATGTCGTGCAATAGGGCAAATAGAACTAAACTGCCTTCAGGCCGGGACATCTATATGACGGCCCAGTATGAATACAATGAAAATATAAGAAAGACATTATGGAAACAGCGAGGCTTGACAAGATCCTGGCAAACAATCCGGATGCTCGCCTCTGGCTCATAAGGCTCGATAATGGTGAGTTTTTCGAAGTGGAAGAAGGAACGCTGAATTATCTGCTGGAAGTTCACTTCATGGGTTCGTAGCGAGTCCAAATCGACCAAGAGGAGGAAGGCTGGGGCCAAGAGGTGGAGAGGGCCGACTGGAATTTCGCCGCTAAGGTCGTTGATCACAAAAAGGTAGAAAGGGCCGTTGGGAGAAAGGCATGGATCTATTCTTTCATCCTCTGACGAAATTATTTAGGGCAAGTATATCCCTTATACACGTTCCATCGGCATGAAGGGATGACAGAGGGGGCTTCATTCCCAAAGCTGGGTGGGAGGGTCAAACTACCGCAAAAGATTTCCGACCAATCAGCCGAACGTCGTATATCCTGAAGACGTTCGAGAAGCTGGTCGAAAGATACATTAAGGATAAGGTGCTCTTGGCCTCCCCGCTGCATGGAGGGCAGCATGCTTCTCAGGCAGACTGCTTGTTAGAAACTACGCTTCATGCTGTTGTGGAAAAATTGGAACTGCAGTTGGATATGTAGTTGGGTATACTGTGAGCACTTTCATAGGTATAGAGGATGCTTTCAGCAATACTCTTCCAAAAGTCATCTGTCGGGAGGCTTCAACATGTGGCGTGCCGGACCAGCTAGTATGCCGGTTAGGAAACATGCTACGCTGGAGGAGTTTCGAAACCAGTTGAGGTGAAGGCCCAATAATGCGTATACCTCCGCTAGGTTGGCCCTCTTGTCGTGCATTGAAGTGAACCTTCGGAAGTTAAATAAAGAGGGGCCTTACACTCACGGTTTTACGGGTGACTTTGTAATCCTAGTCAGGGGAGCTCATCTGGAAACGTTGATGGGTCTTACGAGGTCGGCGCTGCGCATCATAGAACAAATTAGTAATTTTCACAAGAAATTATAAAGTGCTGAAATTTGACCCTCCTGTATTCTGTGGTGAGAAGCTGACGTTTTCAGATTTAACTAAATATTTGAGCAAACTAAACTGGGCAAAGTACCTGGAGATACAATGCAGGAAGTTTTTCATGATTTTTTGGATGTGCAGGAGAGCCTTTGGGTTGACGTGGGGTCTGGGTCCTAAAATGCTTACATGGCTCTAGTTTGCTGTCCCAAAACGAACGCTACCACATGCAAGCGTGATCTGGTGATCACAGAAAGAACTTAAAACAATGCAGGACAGGCTGCGAAGATTAAAAACACTAGCATTCAGGGGTTTGACTGGGGCAATAAGGACTACGCCCACAACGGTGATAGGATTCATGCTGTGTGAAGAACACCTACACTTTGTGATAACTGTTAGAGCGACACACCTAATGAGCCGCCTGGTAAGAGTAAATAGATGGACTCGAGGGACTAGGCACACTAGGCTTCCGAGTGTCATCAGCGCACTGCCAATTCTAGAGGTGAGGCAAGATAAAATAACAAAACGCTTCAACTTTGCCAAAGCTTTCCGTATCTGCGAGCAGAGCCAGGGAAATCTTGGGTGTTCCCAAAAAAGATATAAGAACAGTGACTCCACGACAGAGTGCAGGAAGAGCGTTAGGGATGAAGAAGGATCCCTGCATGTAATATGCCAATGACCAGGATCAGCTAGGCTCAGACAACAAACCTGCGCGGCCCATATAATGGAACCTGAGAAAATTACAACGCACCATAGGCTTGATAGCTTAAGCGCCAAGGGAACTCTTAATAGGCTTCCCGCTCGCCTTAGCACTAGCTAACTAGTTGAAGGCACTTGCGACGGGATTTTTTAAATGAACTAGGAAATGTTTTTTGGTGCTCTTCATTAGACTGCAGAGATTCTAATGGTAGCTAGAGTCATGAGAAGGTATCCGGTGTGATTGTTTTTAATTTGAAATGTTTTGATGGTTTTATTGAAGGCAGCTGTGACAGGGTTCGTTAAGTGTGCCAGGGGAAGTTCCTTAAGGTTGCCGAATATCATTGCGGCGATGGAAAAACTAACTATACTCTTGTAGAAGTGTTTGTGGTGATTCTATTCTTAAATTTCTGGTGGCAGCTAGCACCTCCACCAATCTGCAAAATAGCAATTATTAGTAGGCGTTTGCTAAAATAGTTCACAATAGTTTAACTTCTTTTAGTCTGCAGAAATATCTAATGGAACAGCATTATCAATTTTAATTTGTACTAGAACTACCTTAATGATCCGCATGTTCGTTACTCTCCCTGAAATTTGACAGAAAGTCTCTCGTTTTGGGCGACATACCTGATGATTTTTCTGTGTACAGACAAACGACATTGAAGAATTTCTAATGTTGAAATTGCATTACAAATAGCGAAGGCGCAATTTGATATTTCATTTTATATCGTATAGGTCCATCATAGATAGGTAGATAACTTCCAAATCGTGTTTTAAGTTGGATGTTTCAAATTCTGGCTTTCAATCATCAAAATTTGGCAGAAATAGGCAAAGAGAAATTGAATCCTTTGAGGCATACAGTTTTTATCGAGAAACCTTCAAAAGGCTATTTAAGATAAGTAGCACCTAAAAGTATGTCTGGCCGATTTCATACGAAACCGGGCCGTTTGACCCAGGTGATCTCACGAAATTGGCTGGGGCTGAAATATATTGTTTTCCAAGGTAAAATATGAGACACGTATTTTTTTCTTTTGATCAAAAAATGTTTTTCACGAACTTAGGGTTATATGAATATTCAGTTGAATTATGTAAAAATTAATGAAATTAAAAAAAAAATAGTGTATCTTGGGAACCAATTGACATAATTTAATTTTCATTGCAGGAGAACTAAATTTATGGTAATATGATGAAGATATCTTGTGAGTTTCATTCTCGCTAAACCATTCCTTCTTATAGAAAAACTTATTTTTGGAAAATTATATTTTTTTTAATATTATGTATAACTATGAAGTTAATTAAAGATGTTGACGATATAAAGACAATTGAATGCCCCACCAGAAAAAATCTGAAGTCCGGAAAGATAGAATATTTTGTTTAGTGTCATTTCATCTTTGGCAATATCTGGAGTCAAAAAATTCGTGTTGAATAATTACAGTGTTTGCCATAATTTTTTAGTTGTATGTTATTCGTTGAAACAAAATGGCCAATGCTTTAAAATCAATTTACTGAAGTAACCGAAAAAAATGTCCTCACTTCGAAACTGCTCACAAGAATGTGATATACAGCAAGTCTAGTGACCTATTTGTATAGCTTCATGAGTTGACTGTTTTATGAGGACCTTTTTCCCCAGAAAGAAGAATAATTTCAAGCGACAGTGCTTGTACAAATTCTTACGGTCGAATTATTGGAAAAACAAAATTTTACTCTCTGCGACCAAAATGGGTCCAAATTGACCCTTTAAAAGATCAATGTCTTTGCATTTATTTTTTTGTATCAAAAGCAAAAAATAAGTGTTTCCTATTTTACAACGTTATGTTGCAATGAACTCTGTTTGAAAATAAAATGTAAAAGCGGCGATGTATCTAAAATGATCAATGAAGTACAACTGCGAATAAAAAATTACTCCCAGATCTAGGATTTTAGTCAGCCTCTCAAGAACTCCGTTCCTAATCATGCAGTCAAACAAAAGTTGATTCATCTCTGAAGAACGACAAAAGCTCCCTTCTTTCCGGGTTGATACTTAGTCTATTCTAGTCCCACCATTGCAAATGGAATCAAGATCAGCCTGTAATTCCTACGCATTTTATATCTGACTAGGAATTCTGAAAATTGTTATGTCATCTGCGAAGATTAATATGAACGACTTAATATTGCTGACAATATCATTCACGTATACAAGAAATAGAGTAGAGCTTGTATATTGCACATCGTGCTCCTTGTTTGCCAAAAAGTCCGACAATAGTAGCGTCGGATTCATCGGTATGTTTGTGAAGAGAAATTTTTGAAAAGTTATATAATTGTCGACTTTGTCAAAAGCCTTTGACAGATCCATGAAGATGACGTCAAGTTGGAGACATTTTTGTAGCGCAGATTTGATTTATTTTGTGAAAGAGGTTGAGTTAGTTACACAGGATCCCCTTGACATGCAGCCATGCTGAAATTCTGAGATTGATGGAGATATGAATCTGTACATTATCTCTCATGGCCATTTCAGACTTTCTCAAAATTGCACAAAGTGACATTTTGATTTTTCGATAGTCCATTTGTTCAATTTTTGTTTTGTCATGTGCAATTCGTATAGACTTGTATTTCTCGCTGCTCTGCATCGCTAGCTTTTTTTCAGAGATAGACTTGAACAAGCTGTCCACTCGCTCTCTGGACCAGATGATCATTTTGATCCTCTCTCTCTACCAAATATTCTAGGAGTCTTCTACCAAATCTTCTACCAAATCTTCCACCAAATCTTCTACAAAATCAAGTCTGGATGAAAGATTCATCGCGCTGCTCCCAAATTGCTTCAGAGTTGTGTTGCGAGTTACTGCAAAAACAGCGTTCATGCATCCAACCGCTTAATTCATAAAAATGTTGTTCATATATTGATGAAGAAACCACTGTTGTCAAATGTAGAGTTTTTTTTATTCAACGATGCCTTCATATCATTACATTACATATATCAGATTACATTTTATGTTGAATAACTGAATTTAGGTTTATTTTTCTCAGAAATGGAAGTTAGCCATTTCCGTTTCTCACTTTATTGAATACTGATACTCTACAGTTTTTCGTGACGTTAGTCATGCGCGAGCTGGAAAAGGCTACCTTATAAAAAAATTTGTTACTATAGACACTACGTAAAAACTGATTCACGCATTGCTGTGGTTTTCAAGCTGTATCCTAAAGTATTCGGAGATGGGGCGAAGTTGGCCTACTGGAACTTCCCCGATTTTATCTGGTGTCAGTGGAGTGATCGCACTACTTTCTATGTTGATTTTTGCTCGCCTTTTACGGCGATTGCGAGCAACATACGTATATATTCCAGCAAAATCATTATTGGTTCTGTCCAATATAGCGTAGACATCACCATCGAATGTTGATAATACAATTTGTTCTTGGGTTGGCATGGGCCCAAAGTGGTTCCGTGCTTCAAGTATTTGAATTTGTTTATTCACAGGAAAAATGTATCTTCGTAGTTCAAATATCCGGTTCGGATTGTTTACGGGAACAAGCCGAATAAATTGAAGTTGTTCAAATCCATATGTACGTCCTTTAAAAGAAAAAAGGCTGTTAGGTTGTGTTATAAATTTAGCTGGAGGAGACCGTGACCTTGAACGAACAGAAGGTCCGGCAGGAGAAAAAAACCTAGTCGGAAAATCAGGTCTGGCAGAAGAAAGAGAACCGGCAGAAGGATCTTGTCTGTCAAAATAAGAAGAAAAGGAAGAAGATGATCGGCCACGAGGAACACCAGGAATAGGGGCACCATTTGGCAAGCATTCGAACTGTGAACTTAATTCTGCAACAAGAAACAGACGATTATATTTTCTTTTTGAACAAACCTTTCTGCATAACTAATAATAATCTTCAACTGTAGTCAGCTAATACATAGAGCCAGGGAGAGTTTGAATTTCGTAAACAGATATTTGATGTTTTACTTGTGTAACCTTTTTGACTTCTGACATCAATCAAAACCAATTTCGACTCTTAGAGGTCGAAATTCTAAAAACGTCAAATTTATTTTTGTTCTAAATTTGTGATCTTTAAATAGTTATTTTCATACTGTTACAAAATGTCTATCAAATTTTATCTTCTGTGAAATCTTATACTTTTCCTATGAACATAATTTTTGATACTGTATGAGATAGTGATTTCAAAATATATAAAACCTCATGTCACCATTACTAATTCAAATTGTAAAAAGAAATACCTCTAGGACGAGCAGGTTCAATAACAATCTAGAATGGTACAGTTGAACATGCAAGCTTTTATAATAACAAATTTTCATAGTAAGCAGAGAACTCTGGGTTTGACTATTGCAAATAAGTTCGATCTCCTTCTTTGCATTGCATTAAGCACTAAGCGAGATTTTCAGCCTTACTATTTGAAATGAAAAGTGAATTCCATGAAGATGTTGGCTATTACAGGTGAGATTGGAGATCCGAAAAACCTCCTTCAAATTCATTACAATGAATCATCGTGAAAGCATGAAATATATTATTACGTAAAATTAGAGTTAACGATGCATTAAAGTGAATCTGCTCTACGAATAATCTTTATCCCTCCTGCATATGCCTATCTAACTCTGCATTACTTCTCCGTCGTTGTTGAATAGTTTGCTCAGAATTCTTTTCAATTCTTTTCACTAGCTCTGCCATAACATCCTATCATTTTCGAACGCTAACCCACGTACCCTTACTGTTCCGAGATTTACATCTTCTCCTTCGAAGAGGACCATTCATAGACACGTCTGCACGAATATGATGAGTAGCCATGAGGACATAACGCATCCTTGTCTAACACCTTTCATAATATCGAACCAGTCACTCAGGTGCCCATTAGGTCTTTTTGGCATAAATGCACTTTGGGCTTCCCATTTATTTTCTTCTGTTGTTTCTATTACCCTACGAATGAGTAGTTTTGAATATATTTTCCTCGCGGTACTTAAATAAGGTGATACCCCTGTAATTCTTGTAGTTGCTTTTTATTCTTTTGTTTGTTTTTATTTTGGTCCAGTGATCGACTAGTTTATTTTTTAACTCTCTATGAATTTCTGTTACATAACTTGTAAAATACGAAGAAAAACCTGAACATTTGCGAAACCCAGCAAACTTACTCAACTAGTACAATTCAGCCAGTAGAAGAGATTTTACTGACTGCGTCTCTTACAAATTTTACTGGAGGAATAAAATGCACTGATATGACCTACTTGGTAAATTATCATTACATTATACTACACTATCTGTGAAATATCACTGATTTGAACATAGCGAGCAAAGTTTAATACCTACAATCTTTAAAAATTTCGCTACAGGTCTTTTTTGTTTATTTTGTTTGAGCACTATTACATACTGCCGGCTGCTCTGGAGGTGATGTGACACCCTGAATGAAATGCGTTTAAAAGAGAAATTGTCTATAGAAAAGTATAAGATTTATGTACAAATAGAATGTGATAGAAATTGCCGGCATTTTCGAACATATGATTTGATATAGTTTTAATGAAGAAACTTCTGATAGAAATGTATATAATTACGATAAGGATACAATTTAATAGAAATATCTGACATTACGAAGCATAGAATTTGATAAATTGTTGTCTCGATAGCGTTTCATAAAGTTTCAATTTTGTAAGCGCTTAATTTCTGTAAATCGTTTGAATATATTAGATAGGATTTTCTCCCAATCTTCTGAAAGAATTTTATTATGATTTGTTTGATTAAATTTAATAGAATATCAATCAAATGCTTACAGAATTTTATTTGAATTCCCATTTTTGGAAAACGGATTTCTACGACGGTCAATTTGACATAGTTTATTCAAGATTGAAAATTTATCACTCTATGATGATTTTTTGAGATTTTTTCACGCAAACTTCATAAAACAATTAACAAATTCAAAGGAGATTAGAAACGGTACACTAAACTAGTATAGCTTAATCTTAAGATGAAATTCGTATTCGCTTCGGAAAAATTCAAATAGAGTTTAAAAAAAAGCAATTGGGATGAAATGTAAATTACAGCGCAGAAATTTATATCTGCGAAAAGCTCAAGAATGATTTCGAAATTATGGATGAAGTATAGTAATATATTCACCGATAGAATTAAGGATCATCGTCAAGGTAGAGACCAGAGTATAAACGAACCTCATTTTGTAAAATCAGAGGGGAAACTGATTGATGACTGGATGAAGAATTAATTCCAGTTTAATCAGTAACAGGCGTCAATCTAGTCCTTCTGAGATATTCATGTTTATATTTCATAAATCAGTCCACACAAAGATATTCCTCTACTTTAATAGAAGCTCGTTTGCGCATATCACGTTGATAAAAAGCTAAGTCGCAAACAGAAATTGGACGGAACATTATATTCTTATCGCTTAATTCTAATCACCTTTATTTTTTATTCTTATCGCTGAAGAGATCAGGTTTCAGTAAATACCACAGCGGTTTAGAAATGGATTTTCGTGGGCAGATTTAGCTACGTGTCGCAACTCTCAGTCGATTCATTTTTTTAAAATACTAAGCAGAAAATTCCTAATACTGAAGAATTTTTATCAACTGGGATAATACTAGAAGCTACCCTGAAATTATATTTACATGTATTGAAAATGTCATGATTCGCATGTCAGCTTATAATGTAGCTGCCCCTATCATGCCCTTAGCTGCAACCCATTTCGTTGATGTTGGGGTAGAAACTAGGCTTTGCCCAATCTGTCAAATTAGGCATACTGCTACCCCCGTGATGTTATTGTATCACAATATTTTTATATTTGCAGGTGTCTGATCAACTAGAGGAAAAAATTTCTGTAGCCGATTTGTATTGGAGGGTCACGCAAAATCGGAATGAACTATTGGGAAGATTGTTAGAATACGAAGGGATAACATTTCCTGTAGAAGATGTTTGGAGCACCGAGACTAAAAGTAGCGATGAAAATTATAGTGCCATTCACTTTAGTGAAATTCAGAACCTTGCATATTTTGAGGGGAATATAAAAATAGAGCATGAAATTTGGAAAAAAAATTACAACCCATTGATGCCAGTTACCAAGATGAACGGTCAGCGAGGAAAGAAATACATTATGAGATATTGCAACCGGGTTGGGCTGATGCTGTGTATCGGGGGCTTTGGAAGGTTAAACAAATTCCTTGTTGTTTTGCAATCAAGAGGTCGAACGTAACTAAGAGTGGCGTTTTTTAAGGTTGCGAGGTGAATGTAGAGAATGTGGCAATGTATTTGTTGGGAACAACGTTCATAAACCTTGAGCTAAGTGTGAACTAATGATAAGTGTCAAAAAAAGGGACAGCAGCAAAGTTCAACATTGGAAAAAAAGACAATTAAAAGGTGTTACTAGACAAATTGCCAAGAGAGATCTTTTGCAGATGAAACCTACCGCATGAAGACGTGATGATGCAGACAAAAAAAATGATATACGGTGACATTGAATCGGCAGACATGCCCAATCTTCCAGTTTAGCGTAAAGCAAGAAAGGAAGCAATATATGAATATTTAGGCCTGCGGAACTCTTCAAGAGATCCAATACAATATCTACTAGAGTTAAAATTTGTTCCGGAATTTAAAGGAACACTTAGAGACATCGGATTGCATAAAGTATACGTATTTGTTTGTTCTTCCCAACAGTTGGACTTATTTAAAGAGGCATTACAAAAAATTCTCACCTCTCTGTCGGCTTCGATGCAAGTGAAGGTATTGTTAAAGCGATGAAGAGGCCTGGCAGGAAGACTGGACCAATTTTCTGTTGTGTCGGAGTGATGGATATAGCGGGTACAATCATTTCAATTGTTTGCATGTACTCAGAAAAGCATGATGCAAATCTTATAACGTACTGTTTAAAAGATTGAATTCGATTTGGTTTTCCGATTCCCAGAGAAGCAATTTCCGACCTGTCTCCGGCATTACAAAACGCAATGTCTGTCGAATTCAATGGAATAACCTACAGAATGTACCTCGAAGTATCTTATCAGACTTTAATTAGTCCGGAAAACCCACTACTTCCATGTTTTATTCGTTTTGACATTGCTCATTCAATTAATGCAGTGGGACACTGGAAAGTTTTTAAAGGAAAAATGTCAAGACGAGCGATCCAGAGGAAGATTTCTATATGCGCTGCATACGATTTTATCCACCGCTACGAAAATTAAGATGTTTGAAGAAGTACTGTTCGCTATTCTCATTGTTTGCCAATCGGGATGTAACGATGCAGGTTCTGAGACAAGTAAACAGCTAGAGCTTTTGTTTCATAAG
>CAKNXH010062145.1:0-30779 GCA_932178445.1 Andricus quercusramuli
AAGGATACGCTGTAGCGTATCCGCTCCGTTCGTTCGGTCCGCCAGGGAAACATTCAATTGTTCATAAAAAGTCCTCCAGATTTCAAACGATTTGGAATACAATAACTCTAGCACAGAAACGAATAACTGATTTATAAGTTGTCGAAGAATTCGTTGATTGTCTTCTACATATCTATATATTCACAATGTACAGTCACATTGGATGCTCAGGTGAAGTGGTATATGTATCAGTCTGAATGGAGTCGCGGTCACCGGCAATGAACAAATGAGCGCGGATTCAAATTTGACTTTTCACTGACATTTGTGCAAAATATTCAATGTCTTAAGTTAGCCGTGGGGTCTAGTGGTTAGGGATAAGTTGCGTTCGATAGGTGTTAGGTAGTTCGAATCTAGCCGCAAAATTTCTTTCGATTTTTCATAGGTTCATGTGTATCTGTAAAAATAAATATAACTTAAGCGTGAGTCTATGTGAATAACAATATAGTAAATATAACCGCGAAATATATATTTTTTTAACTTGGCTATACTGTTTTCTAAAAAATCGTTAGGAGTCATCGAAAGTTTCATTGACTGGCTTCGAAGCATTAGTGTATCAGTGTTTCAAGAACTCTATTCATCTGGTCTTCACATTTTCATTGAAATTATTTTGTACTTTCGACAACTCTTCCTACTTTTTAAACATTTATCAATCAAGGTTTGTAAGACGATTCTACCAATTTATGACATACGTTTAACCCTATCCTAGAGTGGTTGACTCAGTCATTCAAAGTTTCAACAACTAATTTTTTCCGTGTACACAATCTCTTTTATGTTCAGCTATTCTATCTTTCAATCTTCTGTCGGTTTCACCAATATAAAACTATTTGCAACCCTTACAAGTGATACGATAAACGATACCCGACAAACAATCAATAGTATCGAAATCTTTTTTTTTGTTAATTAAAAATTTATCTAAAGAAGAAATATTGTTAAAATACACGTTTATGTTAAATTTTCGTAAAGAACCCTTTAAACGTTCACATAAACCTTCAATATAAGAAAGATTAACTTTAAAGTCTGTATTGACATATGAATTAATCCATTTATTATTTTTATTGTAAATTTCAAAAATTCTTTCTTCAATAATTTTATTAATTAATTGTAGAGGATAGTTATTAAGCAATAAAGTGGTTTTTAACGGATTTAAATTTTCTTCTCTATATTTTACATCACTAAGCTTTACACATCTATCTATTAAACCATTAATCAGACCAACTTTTGTATGAAAGGCATGGTGGGAATTGAAATTTAAGTATCTACCTGACCAAGAGTTTTTCTATACCAATTAGTTTCTAAATTACCATCCGATGTTTTTTTAATCGTAATATCTAAAGAATTTATTGAGTTGTTTCCTTCCAATTCATGAGTGAATTGAATGGAGGATTCTATAGGATTAAAAATATTGATAAAATCAAACACTTTGTTAGTTGGAATTATAGTTAAGATGTCGTCCACAGAACGCTTATAAAAAATCGGTGTAAAATTCAATAACGAAAGGGCTCTATTTTCCACGTCTTCTAAAACCCAATTTGAAATAACTGGAGACACAGGTGACGCCATAGGGCATCCCGATAATTGTTTGTTATATTTATTATTAAAAAACAAAAACATATTGTTAAACACAATCCGTGTAGCTATTAAAATTAAAAAAAAAAAAAAAATATTAAAAGTTAGAATATAGATTCTTAAAGTGAGAATACAGTATTCTCTATGTTAGAATATAGATTCTTGAAGTTAGAATATAGATTCTTAAAGTTAGAATACAATATTCTTAAGGTTAGAATACAGTATTCTTGATGATAGAATATAATATTCTTAAAGTTAGAATACGACACTTGTCCATGATAGCAAGAGGGATCCCCTCTAATAACTAGAATATATACTTGGCACCTATTTTAGAGGGATTTACACTTAAAATAAGTGGGACATTCTAAATTTAAGAATATATTTTTAACAGTGTAGAAATTACGTCCAATGATAATAATCAATGCTCTGACGGAACCACAATGTTTTTTAAATTTTCTTTTAAATCCCAACTATTTTTTCCTACCCTCCCAGAAATACCTGTTACAGGTTTTAAAACATTAGCAATATATTTAGATAAAAATGAAATGATAAATGAATGAATTTAGATAAATGAATTGATAAAAATGAAATTTTAATAGCTACACGAATTGTGTTTAACAATATGGTTTTCTCTTTTAACAATAAATATTACAAACAATTATCGGGATGCCCTATGGCGTCACCTGTGTCTCTGGTTATTTCAAATTTGGTTTTAGAAGACATGGAAAATAGAGCCCTTTCGTTATTGAATTTTACACCGATTTTTTATAAGCGTTATGTGGACGACATCTTAACTATAATTCCAACTAACAAAGTGTTTGATTTTATCAATATTTTTAATTCTATAGAATCCTCCATTCAATTCACTCATGAATTGGAAGGAAACAACTCAATAAATTATTTAGATATTACGATTAAAAAAACATCGGATGGTAATTTAGAAACTAATTGGCATTAAAAAAACTCTTGGTCAGGTAGATACTTAAATTTCAATTCGCACCATGCCTTTCATACAAAAGTTGGTCTGATTAAAGGTTTAATAGATGAATGTGTAAAGCTGAGTGATGTAAAATATAGAGAAGAAAATTTAAATCAGTTAAAACCCATTTTATTGCTCAATAACTATCCTCTACAATTAATTAATAAAATTATCGAAGAAAGAATTTTTGAAATTTACAATAGTAGCAGTAAAAGGAATAAATGGATTAATTCATATGTCAATACAGACTTTAAAGATACTCTTCCTTATATTGAAGGTTTATCTGAACGTTTAAAGGGTTCTTTACGAAAATTTAACATAAACGTGTATTTTAACAATATTTCTTCTCTAGATAAATTTTTAATTAACAAAAAAAAAAAAAGATTTCGATAGTATTGATTGTTTTTCGGGTGTCGTTTATCGTATCACTTGTAAGGGTTTCAAAAAGTTTCATATTGGTGAAACCGACAGGAGATTAAAAGATAGAATAGCTGAACACAAAAGAGATTGCACGGAGAAAAATGGAAGTGAAAAATTGGGTCTTTAGTGCTGGTAGTCGAGGTATTCATTACTGAACTGGCGTTGTAAAGAAAATTCGAGATTGAAAATCTGTTATTGATTCAAGTGCAATCGCGGTGTTAACTCCTTCAGGAAACTAAAGAGATTACAGCTTGTCGACGGTCTGACTCCCCTAGCGCACTGTACGGAGTCCAGTCCAGAATAGGAATCGTTCCTATACTCGCAACAGTAAAGAATGATCGGCCAAAAAGAATTTACAAGGACACAGAGTGGCGGTTGTTGACGGGTCGATATAGTCACTTTTCATTTTATAAACTTACACTTATTTATATATTATACACACACATATTCAATAAGTTTTGAATACTGAATTATGATATTTGCTGAAACAGAAAAAGTCGAGTTAGATGAAAAACGTAGTTGCCGAGAATTGAACCCGGGTTTCCAAGACAGCAATCAGCTTCTCTCTGCAATCTGGTATTCTGGATGCTAAAGTAAGAGGCACAAAATGTCCTTATGGTATAATGCGAGCAAGCTTCGATTCGGTGCTGCACTTACGTTATTGAGTGCGGGGCATCCAGGAATGGTTACTGGACTGTTTAGGACTCAGTCGAGTTCCAATAGAACACTATAAACTATACATCGATTAAGACTTCGTCCTTCCGACAACTGATACACGATATATAGATTTCCATTATTGATTCTAGAAATTATAGTAATTTATGCTTTCTATTCTTTATTGAGAAAACGCACTTTTTAAGAGAGACTCGTTTTTTGATTGTGCAAAGGTTGAAGCACTTGAATTGTAAGTGGTAACGTACGAAGTGTATACAATAACTTTGAAGTATTAAAAGATAAGGTTCTATTCAGGAGAGATACAAATTTTTAATGATTAGTGTGTAGTTTCACAATCTTTCCCGTGTCTTTTGCATCTATTCCTAAAATTTGGTAATCATTAAACAATTTGTGTACTGAATATGGAACTCTTCAACCTCATTTTTCTCCGTGTGTAATGTGGGTAATCAAAGTACAGGTTTGTCACAACATGCCTGGAATTTTGATCATCATTTTGATTTCGATTTTAAAAACATTAAAATTTTGGCAAGGGAAAAAAACGAATTTAAAAGACGTATTTCAGAGTCCATCTTCATTAATAAATTTCACAAAGAATCAATAAATTTACAGATTGAAACGTTAAATATTAATAAAATTTATCAAAGTATATTAAGATAATTTCGATCATATTTCCTTAATCATTTACAACCGTCCTGTTTTCAAATATTTGACATTTCTGCCGTACAAACTAAAAAGATACACAAGTGACATTTTTATGAAAAATGAATTTTTGGTATCAGTGGATTCGTAAGAGTAAGCTGCATCTAACTAGAGTAATACAAGTGATAAATTATTATTATTTATTGCAAAAAATGATTGTTCAAAACTGAGAAAAGTCGAAAAACTTGAAAAATACAACAGAAAAAGATACACAAAGCACTTTGCGTCTCCCAAAATTTGTACACGGCATCTAATACGTCATCATCATACAAATAAAAAAGAACCTAAAGTGCTTTGTTTCTTTTTTGCCTTGTAAAAGTGACCGAGTGCGGAGCCTATTTACAAACGAAAAGAATCGCTTGCCCTTGCGTATGTTTTTGCTTTGTAATATAGCTCGAGCACTGATCCGAAATCCAAGAGAAATAAGTCCCGGCTATTTTCGGTACTCTTCGGAAATGTTCGGACTTTGCAGTTGCGGGACGAGCGGCAGCCAGCAAGAGCGCGTGATAATATAATTAATATACATAATATATTATGCATATAGATTGAATGTGTACATTGTTCGCGTGGAATTTATCTTTCTTCTACGATAAAAATATGTATTTGGAATAAATATAGGTACAAATTTATGATTGTACAATTTCGATTAGTGTCGAAATCCATACGTCTCAGACTCTCTCTCAAAATATTTCAAGACATAATACATTTTTAATGAATTTTCATACATTTCTTACTTAATAAAATATCTCAAGATATGTATAAGTTTTAAATTACTGCGTTTTCTAAGTGTTAAGTAGCCGCAAATGCATAATGTTGACATTAACAATAAGCGAGATTTGTATCGAATTAGTGCGACTAATCCTTTTGCAATTATTTACTATAACAAAATAATTTAAATCTGAGATGTTATGATAATTAAAACGTACATATACTTGTACGAAAAATATTTAATAATATACTTCGTTATTCATACTTTCTATTAAAATAATCAGCAATGTGATTTTGAATGACCAAAAACTTAATTAAATGGTTTACTGCAATAATTTCGAAGAGGAGTATTTTATAATGAAGGAGAGTAATCTGTTGCTACCCAAGCATATTCCGTTGCCACCCGCTCGATTACGAATCGGCTGGCAGTGTAGCCTTTCCTAATGTTTATATAAACATTTCCTGGAGGCGATAATCCTCACACTAGCCTAATACAAAGGATTTTCGATACGTGAGGTCGACATCGCCGATGTCGACCAGCAGGGCAGCCGCAGTCGTCTGGTGGACACGATTGGCAAAAGACGATACAGCTTCCTTGAACTTTCAACTGTAAATGCAATTGTGTGCTAATTTTATATACGGACTATCTTCCATTGTACAGAATATTCCTAAAACATTGTATTTGAACTATTATACTTCTTATAAATAAATTACTTGCTACAATTTATGCCCTTTTTTGTCCCCTTCTGCAAAACTGAAGTTACGTAAAACGGATGACTTTTAAATATTTATTTCGGTTCAATAATTACATTTTTTCTAAAAAAATGCAGATGCCTTGAAGCAAAATTAATTTTTTATAATAATTTAGGTATTATCATTTCATCTAGTAAGACATCAGAAAAACTGTAATTTTCCCATGGACAATTCAGTAGACATAAGTAGACATAACAAATAAGTTAATTTTCCGTGAGAGCATTTGATCGAAATATATTTTTTCATGAAAACTAATCTGATTTTTCCTTTTTTTAAACACAAATTGTTAACACAATTAGTTTACTAAAATCAAATTCATAATCCCATTTAACGTCCAATAATCAAGTCAATGCAATGTATAGAAATCCTGAAAATAAAACAAGAATTCAACTATCAAATTTGTACAACTCCTATTTATACAAGCTCCTATTGGATAATATGTTTTTCTACTTAATTTGTTATTGTATTTTATTTAAGCAAGTTTATTTTCATTTGAAAAATTATTTTATTACTAAAAATTAATTTTTTTGGCACTATATTAATAACAAGAAAACAGTCCAAATACTATTTCGTGCGAAGATCAGAATATTTGGAATAAGTTGATCGATATCATATGACACAAGACCAGCCCCCACCACCCTATACATAGTGTCCCTTACGTATGTTTTGCTATTGAATTTCGAGGCCGCGCTCGATCTATGCGATAAAGGCACTGTCCGCAAGTGACTTTATGTTCTTTTTGCCTTGTATTTTCGACTATTAAAAATACGCAAGTCCATTTTCTAATAGAAATTGTTTAAAAAATCAGTTGTTTATTGCAAAATACGAAAGAGCACAGTATTTTTACCCTAATAGTGTATATAGATTATTCAAAATATTATTCGATATTAGAGTTCTTTGGGCAAACAGTTTTTCTCGATTTCCTCAGTTCGAGTGAGATTGGACTCATGTATCTTTTTAGTTTGTACGGCAGTATAGCATATGGTCAATTTTAGAGGCAAGGTTCTGTGGTACACGGAGTCCCTAAAGCAAACACTGCTTCAAGAGTGCTGAAGGTGGTCACTTCGAAACTTAGTTGTTAATAGTATTACTTAGGCATTGTATAATTACATTCCACCGTTTTTTTTTTCATTTTCGTTCACTATAAATTTTTCTCACTCAAAAATGTTGTATACACTTATTTTTTGTCACCCTGTATTTGATATGTACATGATCTTCCTGGCATAAATCCACATTGGATAAGCCGATACCTCTGTAATTATTGCAGTTGCTTTTATCTCCCTTCCTTTGTATATTGGTACCATAATCGCTTTTCTCCAATCGTCTGGGACTTGTCCCGTCTCGATACATAAATTTATCAATTTGCACAACCTGTAAGGTACGTACTCGCCACCGTATTTTAGCATTTCAGTGCTAATACTGTCTATGCCAGCAGCCTTGCCGTTTTTTAAGTTCTTAATTATATCTCTATCCTCAGTGACACAGACTTGGCTACGCCACTGTTTCAACGGTGATTCCACGCTGAAAACACCAGTTATCGTAAGATCACTGAAGTTAAGCAGTGTTGGGCGCGGTTAGTACTTGGATGGGTGACTAGCTTATGGAGTACAATATGTTCACGGAGTACCATTTGAATTAAATTCCTTCTGCTTTCTCTTGTTTAATATTAGAAACATTTACATTGTTTACAAAAAATGATCCTAGAGGGCGCCTACATGCCTGACGGGGGGCGCCTGATAGGGTGGGCGCCGGCGGGGTTTCCCGCATCCCAACCTATGGCCAGTCCGCCACTGTGTATATAGAGCGCATAAAATAAACTAAAAAAAGTTCTTTAATGTATTTTAAGAGTATATTTATTTTTCATAACAAACCCTACATGTTTCTTAATGTTTAAAAAAAAATGTACAAAAATAACATTTTTTTCGCGCGTTCGAAGTAGAATCCTGCCTTAAACAGATACCGCAGAGTCCCACTTCGAGCAAATGCAATCTATGAAAATGAAACAGGCTCCCAGTATAGAACTGCGGTAAGTCACGCCTATGGCCACGTCTCACACCGAAAAAACGATATTCTAATATTAAGAGTGTCATATTCTTACACGCATATTCTTAGTAATATTCTTAATGAAGTAAGCGAAATTCTCAATTTAAGAGTATCTTCTAACCAAAGGACGAAATGCGCCTTGCTCTGTCCAAACGTTTCTTTTAATGTTTTGTGCGACGTGCTTTTCGATCAGTTTTTCGAATTCGTAATAAGTGAGAAGCTCGAAGAAATGCAACCAATTCTAAGGATAAATCGCGTGTGCACATCCATTTGCTTCTCTTTACAGAAAAGGTTAGAGTGAGAAAGGTCTGATGTGACAGTGAGGTTGAATACCGTTTTACCACACCGAGACATAACCTCTCTACATTATTTATTCGTTGGCGTGTGACATGAAACTTTTCTCACTTTAACGTTCTCTGCGAAGGGAAAGAGATAGATTTAGAGATGTGCACATGCGATTTATCCTCAGAATTGGTTGCATTTCTCCGAGCTCGTCACTTATTATACAATTACTGCGACAGATTTCGGATGCAACTATTCTTAAACTTAGTGGGGAATTCTTACAACTAGACAAGCATATATATTCTTAAGGTAAGAGGGCCTCCATCGTACATTGAGAATATATTCTTGGCGCCTATTTAGGTTGCAAATATTCTTAAACTCAGTGGGAAATTACTAAAATTAGAATATCGTTTTTTCGGTGCACGATCGTGAGATGGGTGGCCACAGAGCACGACGAAATCACGAAAGGACTGCGAACCCTCGTGTGCCTTGAGGAGACATATGTGTCTGTTCGTGTGTGAGCGCCCGCATGGAAAAGACCCTTATGGCCAGTATGGAGTTACTATAGGTGCATATAGTGGATTAATTCCCGGTATTTTGGGCGCAAAATGAACCCTCTAAGTTGAAAAAACGAGTCCCCTGAGCATTTTTGAAGTGGGAACTTAAAAAAACCGTTTTTCGAGAAAAACGCATCTAAACTTGGCAAGTGCCATAAGCAGAAATGTTATATTTTTTCTTCGGACAATAAATATATACCTATACTTTCGTTTACTATCCAGATATGAGTATAATCCCAATTAATTCTCTATAGGGCTCAGTATCATTCCCCAGTCACACCTAAGAATAATAATTTTGACCTGAACTTAGAAAATCGTGAATATCTCCTCAACTAGAACCGACCATATGGGCCCTTTTTATGCGGACGTATATACAATTATACACACACCCTGCGCGCCCGCACACACATACATATGCATATACCCCGAAAGGGGAAAATGATCTGAAACTCAATTTAAAAAAAAAACACTCGAAAAAAATATCAGCCTATGAAGCTTAATGAAGAGCACAATTTTTGTGTGGAAAATTTTGTTGCCCGATTTCAACTTTATGAAAAATAAAATGTAAACTGCAAATTTCCACGAGCAGAATTCAATGCGTTTTTTAAAATCAACTCCCCTTAACTTTTTTCATTTGAACGAAATGCCTTAAAATTCAAACCCCAAGCGTATTATACTCTGTCGATACCTAGGGAATTATTCGTTCATAAAAAAGTTAATTGTTTGGCAATATGTCTTTGTTTGTCAATAGCGATTTAATACCATGCTTTTTCACGTTTGGCGGAAAAAAGTATCGAGAGAATTTTCGTGTTCAAACAACTTTCCGAGGAGAAGTTCTTCATAAGTGTCAAAAAAAGTTTTTTGGAAACTTTCAGATTTTTTAAGCGAAAAATGAGCGAGCCGGCGTCGGTTGAAGTGAGCGCGCAAAAAACTCGATCGTGTTCCGTCTGGGGCGTGAGCGTTTGCGAATGCAAAAAGAACAAACATATTACAAGAACGGGCGGGCGAACAAAGATGCAAACTCGCCCATTCCTTTCATGTCATAATCGAGATAGCACTTTTTTCTACTTGAAAATAATCAAAGTTTTATTTTATTTATTGTGCAATCAAATATATATTATATAGAAAAAAACAGAAGTGAATTTTTGTTGCGGGTAATTTTCAAGTAGATAAAATAGCAATTTTTCGCATTGAAACAAAACAAAATTCAATAGAATTGCCATGGTAACCATTTCCCATGTGGTGGGTAAATCGGACAAGTGACGTCCAAGAATTCGTTAATGCTTGCTAGGAATCGAAAACTCGTATGCTGCCCCGTGCACATGCGCAGATCTGTTTTCGCAGTCACATGTTATACCCACTCAATATGTTTCCTTTTGACATCTCGATGCACGTGTAGGTTATGTTCGTTTGTTTATGTTCGTTCCGGTTCGTTCAATACACAAGTTCGAAACTTCAAACGCGTGTCGACATCGTTGGCATGGCAACCGCCAGTGCGCATGTGCACGGGGCAGCATACGAGTTTTCATTCGTAGCAAGCATTAACGAATTATTGGACGTCGCTCGTCGCAATCCTCACTTACAGGGATACTACTCCTCACTATTCCTTCGTGGTAAATCGTAACAAGTGAAGTTAATTTTTGTTGCCAAGATTTTTCATCAACTGTACGTTTTCTACCACGCTTGACTTTCTTTCTTGGACTACGCATTTTAATATTTTTTACGCAATAAACTTCGATACTTCGATTATGCGATGTTAAATACTTTTAAAAAATTGGTTCAACAAAACCGTACGTTCGTGTAATGAGTCTACTGATGTTCCGTTTTATACTCAGTGGGAAGATTATATTGACCGTCGATGAAAATAATTGTTTAGAATATTGGATGTTTATCTTGGCTTTAGGGTCTGAATAAATAATTGAATTAATTTTTTATTGAACCAAACGTTTGGGCGCACAATGGTGGCTCTCACTAGTGGTTAATTTTTATTCTGGAAAAGACAGTTACAAACAAATATTTATCAGGGACGCAGTGTAAGAATGTAGTTCAAATATGAAAATTATTTCAAAGGTGTAGTACAGTCTTGAATGGCTTTGGTAATGTTTGTGTAAGCTTAAAATGTATCTTTCCCTTACAATAACTAGATAAATTAATAAAATTTGTAATATAATCTAAAGAAGTGTGTTTTCCTTACAATAATTGGAAAAATTAATAAAATAAAATTTGAAATATAATATGAGCGTCTAGTGCAGTCTTAAGTGATAATAAGCTTTGGTAACCTTGGTACAGTTCTCAGAAAATAAAAAATGTATTGTCCTTATATTAGTTGGGTGAACTTATTTGTTACAAGCAGCAAATAAAATCTACAATGCAATAAAATTAACGGAAAAATGTGAGATTTTATCCAAATTTAAAATTTGAATTGTAATTTAATAGATTTTTGTCAACTAACCTTGTAAAAATTCCAATACGTATGCATTCTAACAGACTGACATTTGGAGCAGTTCAGTTTGGACGTCTATTTCGTTTAAAAAATGTATGAAAACTAATGCCTTGGTTAGTGTTATTTAACGGCTTAACGCGATAAGCGGAAGAAGTTTTTTCATTATAGTTTTGTAAGGAGAGGAAAAGTGGACCTTTTTTTGAAAACAGTGTGGTAAGGAGTAAGTTGGTATATTGGAGAGGAAGGGACTGCTATAATAATGTGAGAGAAACCACTCTTCGATACATATATACATTATGTTAAAGGAAAGTTATTTGTTGTCGATTTTAATTTTATTTTATTAAGTTATTTTTACTTCATTTTATTAAGTTATTTTTACTTCATTTTACTACATTATCTTGTATTCAATAAAATATTTTACCAGCAAACAAATTTTTTGATTCGAACAAATCGTTTTTGCAGTAATCTCATTAGTTGAAACTTCTTTTTTTTTGGCTCAAATTTCATTTCTCTGGTTGAAATTATAACTTTTTGTTGAATATTCGTTTTCTTGTTGGTTCGAAAGCATTTTTTCAAATGAAATTTCAACTATTATATTTTGGTATGCTGTCTTTTATCTAAATGTAGAAAAGTAATCTTATTTGTTGAAACCTCATCTTTTTGGGTACAAAATTCATTTCTTTGGTTGAAAATTCGTTTTTTTTTAAAACATTTTTTTAGAATGAAAATTTAACTATTATACCAACAAAATTTGGTTGCTGATTCAATCAAATCGGATTCTACGTGTAGAAAAGTAACCTCATCACTTGAAATTTTATCTTTTTGGTTTCAAATTACGTTTCTTTGGTTGAAAATTTTAAATATTTTGTTGAAAATTCGTTTTTGGAACATTTTTTAAGTGAAAATTTAACTATTGTATTTTTGGTATGTTGTCTTTTATGTAAATGCAGAAAAGTAATCTTATTAATTGAAACTTCATCTTTTTTGGTTCAAAATTAATTTCTTTGGTCAAAAATTTAACTTCTTTGTTGAAAATACATTTTTTTTCAAACAGTTTGTAAGTGAAATTTTACCAATCATATTTTTGATATGTTGTCTTTGAACTAAATGTAGAAAAGTGATCTTATTAGTTGAAACTTCATATTGTTTGGTTCAAAATTCATTTCTTTGGTTGAAAATTCGTTTCTTCCATCATTTTTTAAAGTAAAAATTTAACTATTATATGAACCAAAATTTGTTCTTGTTCAACCAAATAGTATTATAAGCGTAGAAAAGTAATGTTATTAGTTGAAATTTCATCTTTTTGGTTCAAATTTAATTTCTTTGATTGAAAATTTTTAATATTTTGTTGAAAACTCGTTTTTCCTAACATTTTTTAAGTGAAAATTCAACTATTATATTTTTGGTATGTTGTCTTTTATATAAATGTAGATTAATGGAAACATAATCTTTTTTGGTTAAAAATTCATTTCTCCATGCGTGTTTTGTCATTGCTGTCCATTTGTTGGGGGGTTTGTAAACGTCTTTTGTGTGTTCTGTTATGCGTATATGTAGCTATCGTTTTGTGGTGCCTACGAGGGTGCCTATGTATGCTACCTTACAGTCAATGTAGGGGTTGCTGTAAACAACATTTGACGTTTTTTCTTTCGGAAATGGATCCTTTTTTATTTGAAAATTTGTTTGCGGTAACAGCATAAAACCACCAGAATAAAGAGTGCTGTTATGTCCTGCTGGGCGTGGGTCGGGTATTGGATTGTGTGTGTTGTCAGTTCGTGTATTCGTCATTTGCTGGAGTGTCTGTGTGCCTGTATTTGTTTGATGTATCAAAGTTTGCCATTTTGTATGATATTGTTGATCAACGTGAGAGGATAGTTGTTGTTTATTGATATTGTTTTAATTATTTTTTTATTTTTTTATGAAAGTCTTGATGAGTTAAAGTGACGCTTCTGCCCACGAAATTGTTGGTCACGTTGATTTTGTATGACTGTGGGTGGTGTGAAAAATAATTAAGGCACTGACCTGAGGCAGTTGATTTCTGTTACAAATCTGGAGAGAAGCTAGGTATTTTATTTCCAAATCTTCCATAACATTGTCTGATAAAATTGGAGAAAGTGGTGAACCCATCGGGAAACCTGATTTTTGTTGGTACGATACGCCTCTAAAGTTGATGGAAGAATTTCTAACACAGGTTCTAAGTCCTTTCAGAAATTGTGTCATGGCCATTTTTTCAAAATTTTTTTGTATTTGGGGCCATCTAGCTTTTACTCCAGCGATGGCGAGTCTAATCGGAATATTTGCGAATACAAATTTAGCTTCAAGGGAAAATACACATTAAAAAAAAGGAACAATTTTGTTGCAGAGCATTTTGTTCCAACGATCATTTGACTCTCGAGATCATAATGATCTGTCCATTCGGATCACCTTGATGATATTTTTCGGATCTTTTGTCAGAGTAAACAAAATGGCCGCCAATTTTTTGCGCCGATGTCATAACGACATAACCTATACATTTTATCTATCCACACGCAATTGACAACTACACTTAACAGTTGATATTTTCTAATATCAGATTTCATTAATTTTTTAACTTTTTAAGTTCACGGCATCATCAGAAACTTTAAAAAGCTTGCATATGGGTTAAAGTACTCTAAGAACGTCAGCCTTCTTGCTTTGACTTGATACATGATCCCGCATCAGATCATTATGATCTCAAAAGTCGATCATTCATTCCGGCCGATCAAAATGCTCTTGATTTCGGTATCATTTTCACATTCTCATTCTAATGAGAAGGTATTGGTTTTGTGTAAAATTTGACTTGGTCGGTTTTCATGAAATCTCCACGTTTTGAGACCCCCTGAGCTAGAAAAAAAGGTTTTCACCAAGGTGTCTGTCTGTCTGTAGTCTGTCTGCCTGTCTGTC
The DNA here is from genome assembly GCA_932178445.1 of Andricus quercusramuli. NCBI lineage: Eukaryota > Metazoa > Arthropoda > Insecta > Hymenoptera > Cynipidae > Andricus > Andricus quercusramuli. The sequence goes on from CAKNXH010062145.1 coordinate 14,084, forward strand.
TGGCTGTCTGTCTGTCTGTAGGCACGATAACTTTCGAAAAAATAATCAGATTGGTTTGTGCTTTGGGACACTTTTTTAGGACCTGAAAAGAAAAAACAAGTTCGTTAACCAGCTAATTTTGATCAAAATTAAAAAAGTCAAAGCATTTTGAATATTTTTGAGACAGTTTTTTTTCAAAATTCAAAAATTCTATGTACGGCTATTCATAGAACTCCAAAACTCGAACAATTTATCCTAATGACTTTTTCGGATAAGAACAAAATTACCGGAGCCCGTGCAGAAATTTCGGCGTGGCGCGGGTCGGGCCCAGATGTGGCAGAATGTGGGCCCAGTCGGGCAATCCTTCCAGCGCCAGATTCGAAATGAAACGCCTAGCCTGATCAGGGCCAGACTGGGCATCCATAAGGACGGTCGGATCTGGCCCAGAGCAGCGCCCTTTTATTTTTTTATGTTTAGCCATACTATTATTTAAATTTTCTTGCAGTAATAAATAAACAAAAAATTGAGAACTTTATACTTTATTAAAAAATATTAGAAAATCAAAACAGAACATTTTTCATATTTTTCAGTCCAACTTAACATAAATTAAACAGGTGTTCAGCATTTTGCAGTCCTGTTCATGCAACAAAGACTAGCAAAGTGAGGTTATGACACTGAAAATTCTAAAGCAACTATCCGTACCTTTGCAATACACTAATGTTGTAGATAGAAATTGTCTCAATTATCACAATAATAGTATACTGAAGAATGTTGGATCGGTTAAATATCCAAGCGTTATTTGTGCAACAAGCAAAACAAAAATTTGTTCAAATTAAGTGAACTTTCTCGATTGCACTGTCGGAAATTTGAAAGAGAGAAAGTACCAATTAAGACGTACTTACACGAACGTTTCACTGTCGTTGAAAGGTTTATTTTGCTCATAGGTTCATTGTAAACTTATTTTCGTGTAGCAGGTTGTACTAGAATTATTAGCATAATTAATTAACATAAACTTAAGCGAATGAATCACATGGCTACACGTGGCTTTGCTGTATACCCTTGTACAAAGTTGCCTTCTTTTCCAAACAATCGAAAGAAAGAGTTTGTGAAATCACAAACATAACCTCTGCTAACGTTCCTACTTTTAAATTAATGTTTATATAGTTTTCTCAAGTTATTATTCTCAATTTATTTTGAGGTTAGGTTTGCTCGACCGATTTTAATAGATCTACTTACCTTCATCCTCATTGCGCACTAGGGAATGACAGCAATGGACCTATATTTCCGTACCCGCAAGGTACTTTTTGTTTTTGGCATTTTAATTATTTTTGAAGTCACATTACACTCAAAACCGAACCGTATTGTGGAAAATATAAAATAAAACATCAGATATATCAGGCGGTCGGCACAGCAGATGGCGCTGCAATTTACAGCTGGTATTTTCTCGATACGTGGTTCCGACCCGAACCACAAGAGTAGCCATGCGACAGCCACAATGTGGCAAACCCGATCGGGGCCACATCGGAAATCGGGACCAAATTGGGCAATTTCTGCACGGGAGTTATAGCATTTTCAAAATTACAAAAAACGAACGTAAATGAACATTTTATGCCGAAAAACGTACGATATGAAAAAAAGTCAAGAGGAGAAAAATGTTTTTTTTTAAACACCCTACAATATTTTCGTAACAACTTTTTGAATTTTTTGAAAAATCAAAAATCCAAATTTTGATCACACAAAAAAAAATAATGAAAAATCAATAATTTCATTTTGCTGTCAAACTATGCAAGATACGTCCAAAGATGAATGGAACAAAATTATGCACCCAAAAAAGATCTCCAAATTTTTTATTATTCACTTTTTGATATGATGCGTAGTTTTTGTTTTATTCGTAAAAGACAGCATTGGAAATAGAAAAATTAAATTTTTAGACAAATAACACAAGCTACGAGAGAAATGACAGGGACAAAATTTGTTCATCCAAAGAAGAGGTACAAGTTTATCATAAACCATATTCTGATAGGATGCGTAGTTTTTGTCTTATTCGTCACTTTTTTATTTCTATCATACGGTGCACAGAACCGAGCGTGGAACGCAAGGTTCAAATGATTTCCAAATCACATATCGAGCGCGAAGCGCGAGTGTCTGGATGAGAATGTGTTCCTTAAGGTCAATAAAACCTTGAGTAAATAAAGTTCCATTTCATTCTAAAATAAAAACAAAGTTAACAATCACTTCACATGTAGAGGTTTTGATAATTTTATAATATTTGCAAGTAAACTTTTTCTTTTCATCAAAGTCGAACACGAAGTTCAAAAATCTAGAGAAACCGAGCGTAAAGCGCGATGTAAATACGTCCGAGCGCGTAGCGCGAGGTAAATACATAATCGAGCGCGAAGCGCGAGATCCAGCAGTCGCGCGCCCTAGGCGCGCTCAAACTCAGCCAGCCGCGCGCGAAGCGCGCGATGACAATGTGTCCGCGAAGCGGGCAGATTTTTGTTGCATATTAAAATGATATTGATTTCAGTATCATTTTGAACATTTTTTTTACTGTGTAATTTATAGCCTGGTGGGAATGTGACACTTTTAATTTTTTGTATGAATTCAAAACTATTTTTTACTCTTTATTCTGGTGGTTTTATGCTGTTACCTCAAACAAATTTCCAAATAAAAAAAGGATCCAATTTCGAAAGAAAAAACGTCAAATGTTGTTTACAGCACCACCTACATTGACTGTAAGGTAGCATACATAGGCACCCTCGTTAGGCACCACAAAACAATCGCTACATATATATATATATATATATATATATATATATATATATATATGTAGCGAATGCGTATACGCATAACAGAACACACAAAAGACGTTTACAAACCCCCAAACAAATGGACAGCAATGACAAAACACGCATGGATAGAAGACCATCAGTTTGATTTTGAAAACATAGCTACTTTAGAAAAACAGAAAACTACAGTAAAAGAATGATATTGGAAATGGCTCATATATATCAATCCCTCAGCAATCAATCAAAGGCCAGACACGGAGAACGTGTCAACATTTTATTGCCCTCTTTTAGAAAACAGCAAATTTTAACGCTGAGTATGAAAGACAACATAGCAAAATATAATAGTAAAAATCTCTCTTGAAGAATGCTTTTAACAAACAAAAAAAGACGAATTTTCAACAAAAAGTTAAATTTTCAACCAGAGAAATGAATTTTGAACCAAGAAAGATGAAGCTTCAATTATTAAGACTACTTTTCTATATTGAGATAAAAGACAACATACCAAGATATAATAGTTACATTTTCACTTGAAAAATGTTTCTAACAAACGAAAAAAAACGAATTTTCAATAAAAAGTTACATTTTCAGCCAGAGAAATGAATTTTGAACCAAGAAAGATGAAGTTTCAATTATTAAAATTACTTTTCTATATTGTGATCAAAGACAACATACCAAAATATAATAGTTAAATTTTCATTTAAAAAAATTTTGCAACAAACAAAAAAAACGAATTTTCAACAAAAAGTTAAATTTTCATCCAAAGAAATTAAATTTGAACCAAAAAGATGAAATTTCAAGTATTTGTTCTAAACTGTTCTTCACTTAGAATTCAATTTGGTTGGATTAAAAAAATTTTTGCTGATATAATATTTGAATTTTCACTTTAAAAAGTGTTAAAAAACGAATTTTCAACCAAAGAAATGAATTTTGAACCAAAAAAGATGAAGTTTCGATTAAGAAGATTACTTGTCTACATTTACATAAGAGACGGAATGCCAAAAATATAATAGTTAATTTTTCACCTAAAAAATGTTTGAAAAAACGAATTTTCAATGAAGAAGTTGAATTTTCAACCAAAGAAATGATTTTTGAACCAAAAAAGATTGAGTTTAAATCAATAAGATTACTCTTCTACATTCAGATGAAAGACAACATATCAAAACTATAATAGTTGAATGTTCACCTAAAAAATGTTTGGAAAAACGAATGTTCAACAAAATAGCTAAATTTTCAACTAAAGAAATGAAATTCGGACCAAAAGGATAAAGTTGTAACTAATTATATTAGTTTTCTACATTCAGATGAAAGACTACATACCAAAAATATAATTGTTAAATTTTCAATTAAAAACTGTTTAAAAAAACGAATTATCAACAAGAAAGTTGAATTTTCAACCAGAGAAATGAATTTTAAACCTATTAATTCCTACATTTAGGTAAAAAACAACAAATACGAGTATCTTCTGAATAGTTAGGAAATAAGTCAGGGATATTTTCAATTCTCGTCGATGGAAGAAATTTCTGCAAGAGTGAATCGAAATAGTTTTGCCGCTCTGCTGATTTATGGTGGTGTTCCTATACAATCAGTATCAGTCGCACTCATTGTAAATTTATCACCTAATATTTATTACTTTCATGTGCGTGGTAACAACCTGAAAATGAGAGTGAAAGTCTAACCCGACATTTGAAAAAAGCAGTGCTGTGGTTGAGTACTTAACCTTATGAATGCCGATTTACTTCGCGCACTGCTGGTAGCCAATCAAAAAGCAGCATGCATATCTAGCCACAGCTCGAGAGTGAGCAAAGAACTTCTCCAATTCAGGTCATTTTCGATATTTGTGCTCAGAACTTTTAAATCGGTTGGGGACCCATCACGCTCAGAGCGCGCTCTGAGCACTAATACCGTAATAACCTCCGTGTGCGAATCGGGCATTTCGCGTCTGCTACGCAGGATTGAGAACTCGAACTTCGCAATTGACTGTTTCAAAAAGAATATTTTACCGGTAAATTAAAACATACCTATTTATTGATACCCAATCATTTCCAGCGCATGCTCTAATAGAAAAATATAGGAGATGTTTCGAAATTACTCTAATTTTTTTATCTAACCTCTTTCCGCTTCGAAACTTTGTCTCATTCCCTGCAAGAAACCGTATCCATATTGAATTATTCAGTTCAAATTTGGTGGACCGTAGTCGTCGCTTCATACACTGTTCTATGGAGTTTTTATCCTAAGGAGCCATTACTAGACTTTGATTTAAATTTGAAGAGCATATTTTCAAAACTGTTCAAATTTACTTGAAACATCTTCAGTAGAAACATCAAGTCCAACAGATTTCTTTACAAAATATGGTTAAAAACCTTAATTGACAAATTTATATTTTTTCACGGGTTATATGCATACATGTAACACTTGAAAATTTCATGAAAAAGTATTTTTATTCTGTAAAATATCTAAACCTATTTTAATATTTGAGAAATACAATATAAAACATGCCTCAATCTATGAGCTTATGTAGGTATATATAATAAAAACACGAAAAACTGTCTAAAATATTTTAAACATTTTAAAGCGATAATCGTAGTTAACCTGTACGTAAAAAAAGATACTTTTTGATGTGTAAACATCTTAGACCTCGATATGGGGATTCGCGCCTGCTTCGAATGAAACCACGACTGCATAGTGTAACGCAGGCCTGTGACAAACGCGTTGTGTCTTATGGCAAAGACCGGAGGCTCGCTTTACTTCACCCACAGAAAGGAGCCCTTCGGTCTCTCTCTTTGCCCATTTCTCTCTCTCTCCTTCTCTCTTTCTCTCTCTCTCTCTTTTGTTATTGTTTTCTGGATATAAGTGATAGAATTTATTAATCTTCTTCAGGAAATATAATTAGCCTAATTCTAAATGTAGATGCGTAATATAAATGCCACACAATGTGTTCTTTCAGAGATCTCATATCGGTCCGCACCGGTATTTTATAAACAAAGCTTGACTAAGCAGGCAAAGGAGAAAATACGTTTTAGGAAATGGGCCGTACGTAAATTACGTAACGGATAATCGAACCTCTTCACCCCCCCCCCCCCATGTAACGAACCGTAACAAAATGTGTCTACCCCCCTACTGCTGTACGTAATCTATGGTTTCCAGAAATAATAAGATATGGGACTTGAAACTAGTGGAAATTAGTTGTATTTAAGATAATGCGTGCTGTGCAGGGAGAAAACTTCATTTTCAAAATTCTATGATTTTTCTTCGACCATTTTTTTTTCTTTAACCATTAACATTCAAATCCCATTAACATACATATACAAATCAAAAATTTTGAAATTTATTTCTTTTAAACAAAAAGTGACTTTTCTACGATAAGAGATGACTTCTTAAGAAAATACTTAAATTTTCTAAAAAATTATTAAATTCTCTACAAAACAATTGAATTTTCAAAGAAATAGTTCAATTTTCAACCTTAAAAGAAAATTCGTAACAAAAAAGTTTAATAGTTGATAGTTCAACCTAGAAGGATGAAATGTAATTGAAAAAAAATTAATTTCAAAATTAAAAAGACGAATTTTCAACAAATAAAAAGATTTCTCAGTGATGAAAGAAAAAAAAGTTCACCTGAATTGTTGATCCTGAAAGCCAAAAAACCAATTTTCTGTAGAAAAATTGAATTTTCAACCAGTAAAATAGGAATTTTCAGCAAAAAAATTAATTTTCAACAAAATAGTTAAATTTTTAACCAAAGAGGTAAAGCTTCATTAAAAACAAATTCAACAGAATAGTTCAACTTTTACCCACGCAGTTAAATTTTCAATTATAAAAAATCAGTTCTCAACTAAATAGTCAAACTTTAACCACAAAGATGAAATTTCAAATTAAAAAATGAATCTTCAACGAAAAAATTATTTTTTAACAAAGTAATTCAAAAAAAATTTCCGAAAAAAAAACCAGTTTAAATAAGAAGTAAATTTTCTACGAAGGTATTTGAATTTTCAACCCAAAAAGACGAATTTTCGATAATAACAGTTGAATTTTCATACAAAAAGGATGCCTTTTTAGAACAATTATTTAATTTTTAATCAAACAGTTGCATTTTTATCGAAGAAAGATCAATTTTCTACTGAAACAGATGACTTTTTAAATCAGAAAGACAAATATTAAAAAATATAATTGAATTTTCGTCGAAAAAATATTTTATTTAATTTTTCTACACAAAATGTGAATTTTTCTCAAAAGATAAATTTTCTACGAAATAGTTGATTTTTCAACCTAGTGGAATTTTCAAGCAAAAAGGTTAATTTTTGAACAAAACTGTTGCATTTTCAAACAAATAATAAAATTTACAACTAAAAAGATAATTTTCAGGAAGAAGCATCTGCAAAAAGAGAAATATAAATACAAAGTAAATAAATTACTCAGAAGAATGTTATATCAGGATTACCGCAAAACTTAATTTTAAACATTCTCTAATTTTTCCCTAACCACCTTTTCATTTTCCCTGGCCATTAATATTCAAAAACCAGAACATTACATTTGTAACATTTTGAACCTAGAATCTTTCATGAGCGGAATATAATAATTGCAAATAAAAGTTGAAAATTTTCAAGTCTATTCGGTTTGACAGTTATTTAAAGTTATATAAATCTCGGACTTTTGTAGGATTTTTTTCCAAATCCCTGACTTTTTCCTGAATTAAAAAAAATTGTTGTTGGCTAGGTTCCTTTTTTCACTCACCAGTTTTCTTTGTTGCGTGAAGTTGAATTCATATTAAATTTCTGTACAATTTCTGCGAGATACTCATTCAATTTGTGAATTTCCGAAAGTTACATACATGAATGAAGGACCCCCCCCCCCTTTAGGAACAAATCGTAACAAAATCTTTTGACCCCGCCCTCCCCCTTAAGCTGTTACGTAATTTAAGTACGGTCCCAAATAAAATTGTTTGAAGAATGAATCAATGAATTTTTTAAGTGTTGAAAATGATATCATTTTTGAACAATTTTAACTTAAAAACAGTACAATTTAGTGATTATAAGTTGTTTCTTGAAAATCTTAAATAAAAAATGTAATTTACAAATGAAAAATAAAAAAAATGAAACAATGAAAACTTTAAAATTATGAATATATTAATTAAAATGTTTTTGGAAATTAAAAAAAGATTTGGAAGTTTCAATCGGATGCATACATTTAATTAATTACGTAGGGCATTCAAATTGAAATAGTTCAATTTTTAACGTAAAAATCTATAAATTATTTAATTATGAACAGATTCAGAATCGTCTTATTTCCTTTATGTAAGATTTAAATTTCAGTCAACGTTTACCGAAGATGTTTACACATAAATCTGTCTTGGGTGATAGTTTAGGACGCACGTGATTTATTTATTCATTTTTTCTGAAAACTTGTTAGGTTTAGAGAAAAATTTATAATACAAAGGATGTATATTTTTTAAGGGTTGTTGAATTTACCTTTTTTAACTAATATTTTTCACGATATTCCTAAAAAACTTCTTTTTTACATTCTCATCCGAATGAGTAGTTATTGGTTTCATGTAAAATTTGACTTGGTCGGTTTTTATCAAATCTCCACATTTTGAGACCCCCTGAGTCAGAAAAAACGGTTTTCACAAAGGTGTCTGTCCGTCCGTCTGTAGTCTGTAGGCACGATAACTTTCGAAAAAGTGATCAGATTGTATTGCTTCAGCACAGTATTTTAAGCCCTGAAAGGAGAGGACAAGTTCGTTAGCCAACTATTTGTGGTAAAAAGTTAAAAAGTTGAAGCATTTTCAAAAATTTTGAAACCATTTTTTTCAAAATTTATAAATTCTATGTATGGCTATTCATAGTACTCAAAAATTGTAATAACTCTTTTTCACGCCTTTTTTTTGATAAAAAGAAAATTGTCAGAGTTATAGCATTTTAAAAATCCAAAAACCAAAAGAAAATTAATATTTTAGTCCAAACAACGCACGATGTGAATAAAGTGACAAGAAGAAAAACGTTGCCTTTTGAAAGCCTCATAAGATGACCATAACAACTTTTTGGATTTTCTTAAAAAATCGAAATTTCAAATTTTGGCCCCACAAGACGTAATAATGAAAAAGAAATTCCATTTTGCGGTGAAACTATGCAAGATGCGAAAAAATATGATGAAACAGAAATTATCCACCCAAAAAAGATCTACAAATCTGTTGTTAGTAATTTTTTTACACGACGCGTAGGTTTTCTTTTAATCGTGAAAACTGACATTAAAGAATAACATAACATTTTTACATTCTCATCCTAATGGAAAGGTATTGGTTTTATGTAAAATTTGACTTGGTCAGTTTTCATCAAATCTTCACGTTTTAAGACCCCCTGAGTTAAAAATAAAGATTTTCACGAAGGTGTCTGTCTGTCTATAGTAGGCTGTAGGCACGATAACGTTCGCAAAAATAATCAAATTGGATTGAGCTTTGGCCTGAAATGTTAGGACGAGTTTATTAGCCAGCTATTTTGTATACAAATTCAAAATGCTACTCGAAAAGTCAAACAATTTCTCCTCACAACTTGTTTTGATAAAAAAAGATTATCAGAGTTATAGCATTTTCAAATTAGAAAAAAAAAACAAAGGAAAATGAAAATTTAATGCCGAAAAACCCACAGTATGAAAAAAAGTGATGAGAAGAAAAACTTTGCTTTTTAAAAGCAAAATTTCGAAAATTCAAATTTTGTTTGCACAAAAAATAATAAAAAATCAACAAATTCCATTTTTCCATCAAACAATGCAAGATACGAAAATAGATTAGGAGACAAAAATTGAACACCTAAGAAGGGTCTATAAATTTGTTATCAATCACTTTTTGATTTGAAGCGAAGTTATTGTTTTATTCGTAAAAAACAACAATAAAAATAAAAAAATAAAATGTTTGGACAAGCGACACAAGATATGAAAAAAATTAAGAAGGGAAAAGTTGTTCATCCAAGAAAGACCTAAAAATTTGTTATAATAATTTTTTGATAAGACCCGTAGTTTCTGTTTTAATCGCGATCAATGACAATAAAATTAAACAAATGTAGTTTTTGGACAGAAAGACGCAAGTTACAATCAAACGTTCAATAATAAAATTGTTTTTAAATTAGATATGAAATTTTGCTTTTAACCTTCTTTCCTCACGACACGTGATGAAAATATGTTCGTTAGCGACAGGGATAGTTAATGACGTAGTGTACTTATGTTGATATGTGATGATATGTTGCAAATGTTAGTAATAGTATATTATGCGCCGAGGTGCATAATGAGGGTCTTTACGCGACAAGCGGCAATGCTCGCAGGACGATCGAAGCCGAGGCAAAGCCGAGGCGAGATAAGTCCTGCGAGCATTGTAAGCGAGTCGCGTGAAGTCCCGAATTATGCTCATTGGCGCATATATTATTTTATATATCGACGGTGCATTTACAAGTTTTGTTGTGAAAGCGTACAGAATCGTAATGTTGTACATTGCGATACAGCGGAGTGTAATGTGAAGAGTGATCTTCCGCTGTATCGTAATGTACAACATTACGATACTCTACGCTGTCGCATAAAAACGCGTTAATGCACCGGAGTCACATAAAATATTTTAAGCTTTATGTAAGATCGAGAATATGTTTGCTTCTTTTAAGTAGGAGAATGTCTTAATAACGTTCTTTGGGATACCGCTAACTTCAGTCAAGGCAAATGAGTGTGTGATATTTTTGGGGATATTTTGTGATGGATTCTTTCACGGTGACGTCTTCTACAATCGATGAAAAACCGTCTGGTGGAGAGTTGTATACGACATGTTTCATAAGTGGGTGGATTTTCTTTTTTTATGCGGTGACGTGGGTTAGTTAGTATGTCCGATTGATAGTCCAGTTATAAACCTGCTTGTTTTCATCCTATAAGATATGTCCAAATGTTTTTTGGGTTGTGTTTTTTTAACGAGGTATTGATTGTTATTTAGAAACTAGTTTCCAGACAGTTGTCCCACCGATCAGGGAAAGGTTTTAGGAAGTAGTTTTTTGTGTCGTCAATTGGAATCTTAAGTGGGTTACAGTTATAGCCACTCTGGCTAGGAGGTCTGCTTTCTCGTTATATTTATTCTAAATGTTTGTATGAGCGTGTGCAGCCTATTGTAACAATTTTTCCTTTAAAGAAAATATCCTAAAATATTTGTTGTAATGTTGGATTCTTGAATAAAAGTTGTCTTTAGGTTGTAAAGCTTGCAGGCAGCTTTTGGAGTGACTAAATATTTTATGTTTGTAGAAAAGTCTAATTTCAAATGACTTTACGAATGCAAAAGATTTTCCGTTATAAAGGGTGTTTACTAAATTTTGCCCACGAAATTCTCAGACAATTTCCGCATTTTTCCCGCTTATAAATATAAGGTCCCTCTCACGATAGAAGTATACATACAATGCATAGTTGGTTGCGACATGCGTAAATTGCTCGATTGCAATATTACAATTTTTTTTTTAAATATATTTTTTATTTCTTAAGAATTTTAAAGCATTTCAAGTTGAAGTACAAAAAAGTATCGCAAGTAGCTCAAAGGGACATTAACAAATTATAAATTATAAGGAAATGACGTGCACTTCCCGCATCAAAAACAAAATCCAGGACAATTCTCGGATTTTTTTTTAGTAAAGTTTCAGTGTAAGGTCAATGTTCGAGATGGTAGGAAATGTATGCAGTTGTTTGAAAGTGTTAAGTTTGATTGTACAAGATATTGTTCAAGAATTACATGGACGGGTTTTGGAAATTTAGGTCTCTCATTATATTTTAAACCTAGTTTTTCTGCCAAAATGCTTTCGTGTGAAGAATTTTTTTTTGTGGATGCTATTTTCACTATCTATACATAGATCAGAGTCTGCTGTTTCCTTCTGGTTGTGAGAGAGGGCTCGTTCAGCTCGAGTTAAAGGTGTTTTGTTTGACTTGTGTGAAAAACACTACTTGTTGTTCTAAGTTTGGTATTATGAATTGAGTTGAAGAGGTTGAGTTTCTACCTGGATTAGTTTCATTGTACAAAATATCACCGCATAGTCGAGTTATGCTCTGGCAATAGCGTTGTAGCCCGGGTAAAAATATTTTTAAAGAAAATTATATTACCAATTTGTGGTTTTAAAATTTGCCAGGGTCAACATTACGAAAGTTTTCGTTTAAAAATTTCATTGTCAATTATACTCCGACCATTTCCAGGACCAAACAGTTGACATCTGCTGAGGATTAAAATTTTACAACCGATAAAGCTAGTAATTATGTAATAACTAATTTTTAAATAAGAAATTCGGAACCTGTCTGTCTCAATAACTGCAGGCATATTAAAGTTTCCATCAAAAGATTCAAACTGTCATCTTCTTGAAGTATCTAGTGAACTGTTGGAGATAGGAAAAAATGGACAACATTTTTAGATTCGCCATCCAAAGAACATAATTATTGCAGATAAATAAACTTATTTATTATTACTATAACATTAAGCCATTTCTCTTTCTGGGTAAGCGTGACTCACTCGGTTGGAAAATAATAATGTGGGGAAAGAGGTATAGATTTTTTTTAGATTGATCTAGAATTTTCGTGTTATTTATTTTAAAAACACGTTTGCTCCACAACACTACTCCGACCCGGGTTGCTGATCAATCTCTCTAGCGATCATACCCCAAGTGAAGAGCTTCATAAAAAATAGACACCATGAAGATAAATAATATAAGCATTCTATAAAGTTTAAAGCCGATTATTGATGACTCTCAGAGGCCTAGGTCTCAAGACATATATTTTTGTCTTCAAGTCGAAAATATTCGTCTCAAGACAAAATATTGTTATCCTGGCTACACTGTTAGAAAAATCTGTATGAGATTTATTATACACGTGTGTGAAGCAAATATGCACTACCGCTACTAAAATGTAACATACATTGGTGTAGCGAATTTGATATATATGTGTATTAAATTTAATATACAGATCGGTATAGCAGTGTGCATGAAAACTCAAAGTGCTTTCATTTCTTTAAATCTTGTAAAATATTCGCAATTAAATTAATAATCTAGAATTCGTCGACTGAATTGTTATTTATAATGAAAGTGCGACGTACGGGTGGAACTTTTTCCAAAATCCAGTCTAAATAGTAGCAATTTAATGCTAGTACAGTTGATTGTAGGTTAGGTCTGTTATTGGTTTGCTTAACTGATCTTTTCGACTCAAGATCCAGTCATATTTTTGATTAACTGGAAGAAGGTATCATGTTTTATTATTCAGAGTCGAAAATTCATGTTGAACTTATTTCAAATTTGTGTAAAATGGAATTATCTGATTTTTCTGGTAAGTGATTAACATGAATGTATATGAAATTTGATATACACGCTTTCAATGGCGATTTCATATGATTGATATATTAAGTTTAATACACATGGATATATTAAATTTAATATCATTTTTAACAGTGTAGGTTAGCTTTAGTACATGTATTGTTAAGCTCGCAGCCATGACTTTGCATTGATTATATTCACTTGTTTTCTACAATAATTTTTTAGTTTGAATATATATATATATATATATATATATATATATATATAGTCTCGTCGTAATTTTGAAATCGAGGAATAGCCCGAAGAGTTGAATTTGGTAGACCTCTGCCAAGTAGGTCCTCTTGATTTATAGTTGTAGAATAGGCATACTTTCAGGGGTCCTATACCATTTAAATACCGCATATCCACTGAGTTACAATTTGACACAAATAAAAATAAATACATTTTATTTTAAACTTTCATTCCCTTATATTCAAAGAACCGTTTAAAAATGTAGATCTATGTGTAATTTATGTATTTATCCACATATTATGTCAAATGGATCATAGTGTTTTATTGTGTTATTATTTTATATTTATATTATTAATCAATATTTTTTGCAGATTTATAATGAAACTTTTTAGTTTTTTAAATAATATTTAATAATATTAATAATAATAAATAGCAATCACGAAAATCTATCAGTATAATTCCAATAAATTATTATTAATATATTTACTCCTGATTAAGGTAAACTTTAGAAATTAAGAGAGAAGCTTTTAGGAATACTTTAACTGTCAGATTTCGTTGATAATTTATGTTGGTCGCGTGACCGAATTGAGCAAGGCGTGTTTAACAGCCTTTTACACGTTAGTAGTGACATTTTGGCATAAAACCCAGTGATATTACAACTTTATCGTGTAATCATTATATTAGCACGTGATTGGACAATTTAGGAACGGGACAATAACGTTCTTTCGTTACGTCATCACTATCATTATAATCATCCTTTTTCGGAACGTAGAGCTAACGAAGTTATGTCCCTCTTAACGAGCTAAAGAGGATCTATTCCGAATTGTGCCCTTAGGCTAAATGCTTTCCCAGGTTCCGCTAGTCTCAAGTTTATTCACAAGAGCAGTGCTTCAAACTTGATTGATATAATCAATTAATTAATTAATTAAAGTTTCAAATAATAATGCACGAAATATTTTGAGCGGAAACAATATTTCTTTTGCGATATACCTACATATTACAGTATACAGGGTGTCCCAGACTCAAGTGTCCGGACTTATATTATTATTATTATTATTATTATACCATTAAGCCATTTCCCTTTCGGGGTAGGCGTGACTTGCTAGGTTGGAAAGTAGTGAAATAGGCATATAGGTATGTGGTAGATCGGTATATGGGTATAGGGTAGATGGGTATATAGGTGTTAGGTATAGATGATTTAGATTGATCTGGAGTTCTCGTGTTATTTATATAAATGACACGTTCACTCCGCAACACTGCTCCGACCCAGGTTGCTGATCAATCTCTCTAGCGATCACCCCATGTGAGGAGCCTCACAAAATTATTATGTATGGTTCCCCACCTGGGCCCATTAGTATCCAAGGTCTTTGTTTCAGGCATCATTCACTCTATTGCCACTCTGTTTATAAACTATTTGTCGCCACATATTTCTGTCCTGGCATACTACTCTAGCTTCATTCACGTCCATGCATTTTTTCATGCAGGCTCTTGTATTTCTATGGCTTCTTATGTCTCTTCGTATTAGTGTCTCATTCACAGATTCTAACCATTCTTTCGGCGTTCTACCTCTGGGCATTCTGCCATTTACTTTACCTTTATACACTTGCTTGGTCAGTCGTTCATCTTTCATTCTTTCAAGATGTCCGAACCATCTTAACTGATTTCTATCCCATATGTCAACTAGCGTCTCTCCTGTACCACATTCTTTGAGGATTGTCTCGTTTCGTACTTTGTCCATCAGTGTTTTCCCGCATATTATGCGCAGAGGTTTCATGCCAATCGCGTTGATTTTACTCCTGTCCTTCTCTTGACAGGTCCATGTCTCGCTACCGTATAGTACAGTCGGCACGAAAATAGAGTTATGTATGGCCATTTTAGCTTTTTTTGATATGTTTTTATTTGTGAGGATGGACCCTGCTCTACCGATAACCTGCTTACCCTTATTTATGCGCCTATCTAATTCCCCATCTATTTTTCCGTCGTTAGTGAATAGACTACCTAGATATACGTATTTGTCAACTTGTTCTAATCTCTCATCATTTAGCACAATGTTGCATATTGTTTTCTCCCTTTTTGCTTTTTCCCTCAAACACCATGACTTTCGTTTTATTCACGTTAATTTTGAGGTACATGTTCTTCATGCTTGTATTAAGTTTATTCAACATTCTTTGCAAGCCTTCGACTGATTCTGCCATAACAATCTTGTCATCCGCGAAAGCCAACCCACGTACCTTGACGGTTTCGAGATCTACACCTTTTTCGTCGAAGAGGGCAGTTCTTAGACACATATCCATATGAATCCTATTCTAAAAAGACGATTGAGTCGAAGTCGAAATATCGTAACGCCTTTTCCGCACTTCTGATTTGTCGTGTAGTTATCGATTGTGATTTTCGACAATCGATACTTGCTGTTCGGAAATTCCGGCTCCTCATTTGAATTTGGTTTCATTAAATAATTTTATTTATGTATAATATTATTATTTACTATGATAAACTAATAAAGCAGTCATTGAGTCTAAGTCGAAAGATCGTAACGCCTTTTCCGCACTTCTGATTCGTCGTGTAATTATCGATTGTGATTTTCGACAATCGATACTTGCCGTCCGGAAATTCCGCGTCCTCATTTGAATTTGGTTTCTTTAAATAATGTTATTTATGGATAATATTATTATTTACTATGATAAACCAATAAACAATAATGATATTAGTATGGTTTCTCAGTCATATAATTACATGATTTATATTGATGGTTATATTTGATTAATTATGGTTCCATGGTCCAGTACTACGTCCTGTCGATCCGGTTGTAACAACAGCTGAGCAGCAGAGTAGATAGGCAGGGGGAGTTCTAACTCAAGATTCCTGTTACCGACATGTTACCGACATGGTTCTGTTCCATGCTAAGAAAACCGTGGTTCATGTTAAATTTAGAAGGTTCGAGATTGACATGGGGGGGGGGATATTTAAATTGATAAATGAATGATGACGTAATATCCGCTGTTACATTTTAGAGGATGTGATAATTGCAACGGAATGTTGTTTTTCAAATTTAAGAATCATTTTTCTAAGAAGCGAGTTTGGTTTTTCAATAACAAATTCCTTAGCGGCTCACCCTTTGATATTTGCCAACAAACGAATTGTTAACGTTATATATTTTTCATAGAATTGGGCAACAAACGTAAGTGTAACGTTGCTCAGTCTTCAATAAATACATTCCAGAAGCATAATGTGTCATTCATATGACGTCATCTCTTTGATATTTTTTTAATAACAAATCCCTTGGCAGTATTGTCTTTAATGTTGCCGACAAAGGAATGGTTTATACATTTTATAAATACATCATAAGTATGGGACCCTGTCTTTGATTTTTTAAATAACACGTTTGATGTAAACAGTTCTTGA